>JAFEMH010007827.1:0-74672 GCA_022495995.1 Adenophora triphylla var. japonica
CCTTGATTTTGCTTCTCAGGACTGCTTTTGCTTTTATTTCAAATTCAAATATCCTCTTCAACCTCCAAATTCAAATGTAGCCACATTTTTCTGGGAGAAAGAGAGAAAATCCATGGAAAACCATAGAAAAGCTCCATCAAAATTGTCCCAAGAATCCCAAATGTCATTCTTCTTTAACAAATCTCAAGGATTGGTCAACCGGGAGATTATGCATTGAGAGGAGGTCCTTCTTTTGAAGAAAGGTATAAGGTGAGGTGCTTATGGTCTCTCAAGGAATTGGTTCCTGATTATGAGTTTTTGAGAGCTTCTTCCTCATTTTGGGACACTAGAAGGCATGTCTTTTTGCCTTCTTACAATGAGAGGTCAGTGTTCCGACCGTGGAAGAATTTCAGCTTTGCCATTAAGGTGCCCTGAGCGGAGGTGGAGGAGATAGCGGTTCCTTCGCTCTCGAGGGGCTTCTTTCGCTGACAGATTTGTGCAACCTCCTTCATCTTTCTCCCTGAGGAAGCGCAAGGTATGATCTCGTGGTCCCGACTTCATTTTGATATTTCCGGCCTCCCCGGGAGTAGGTTTCAGGGGCTTAGTTTGCTTGGACGATGCCTATCGGGACGCCCTTGCACTTCGTATGTCTCGGGACTCCTTGTTCATAGTCTATTCTTTCTGGGATCCGTCACTCTGGGTCTCCGCCGGATATAGTCGTTCATTGTCACGCTGGGCGTAGATGTTGTACTTGATCTTGGGGGAGACTTTCCATGCTCTCGATAGGGTCAAGCACGGAGATCGTATATGCATCTGGGCAGCCTGTCTCTTGTCCTCGCGGCCGATGGAGCGCTGGGATTCTTCGGGAAACTCCCGTTATGATCAAGCCTCGGGACATTCGCCAGAGAGGGGTTGTCAGAGATTTTGATGATCGTGGCTCATGGGAGCGTTGGATGGCCGGTCGCCGCAGAAGATATCGATGGTCGCGCCTCTCAATGTTGCCGGGTGGAGACTCGCAGAGTGCTTCAGACGGGTCTCATTGTGGTCATGCTTCCGGGCTTTCTACCCAGCCTTTTACATTCCGTGTCTGGTTCTCGAGACAGCTTGGCTTGGAGCAGTTCCTTTGGAGGACTTTGATGATATAGCCACCAGGTGGTGGCTCCCGCTTCTATGGATGATCCTTCGGTGTTATCCTTTCTTTCCCGAGCATGGAGGTAAGACGTCTTTCCTCCTGTTATCCTCAGCGTCCGAGACCCGTGTTCCTCGACCACTTGGTACCCTGGATTGGTACGAGAGGCATTTGGGAGAGACTCGATGGCTATTTTGAGACTCGGCGCGAGGCCATTGTGGGTGCGGAGGACTTGACAGCTTCTCGAGAGGAGGAGGGCCGAGGCGAGGGCCAACCCTCATGACAGAGCGGAGACGCCGTGACCGACTATGAGGCTTATGTCAAGAGACAGGAGAGGAGGACTCCTATGCTACCACTAGGCTACAAGAGATGAGAGATGATGCTAGGGCCACTAAGGCCCCGACAGGCCGGGTTTGATAGATCCCGTTCCTATACTCGTGAGCTTCTTGGTAGGAGGAAGACCGACATTTTTCCCTGCTCAAGAAGAAGACTCGAAGAGGGAAGAAGAGGGGAGAGGCCAAGACGAGCGGCTTGGAGTGACCTTGAGGTTTCCGAGTATCCCTTTCTTGTCATGGCGTACACATTATGTATCTTAATTTCTTTTTAGCAGTTGCCGCTGTAGGAATGAATCGGGCTTAGGCTCATCAAAAAGTTTTTAACTTGTAATGAATATTTGAATTGCTTCGTAGTTTTTCGAGACGCTTTCATGGTTTGATCAATTGTATTGATGTCGAGTATGACTTTTATTTGTGTTTTAGACCGAACTGTTTCCGCCGCCTACGTTCCCTCATTTTGAGGAGCCTGTGTCTTCGTAGTTCAACCCGGTCGATTTTGTTGTTTTTTTTTTGTTGTTTTTTTTTTTTGTTTTTTTTGTTTTTTTTTTTTTTTTTTGTTTTTTTTTTGTTTTTTTTTTTTTTTTGGTGCAACTCGTTTTTTACCTAGGCCGCCCTTTTCGGGTTTTCAACCTAGTTGGGTATTACTCTTTAGCATTCTTTCTTTTTCTTTCTTCTTTTTTTTTTAGTTTTTTTTTTTTGACTCAGCTGTTTTTACGCGTAGTATCTGCGCAGCCTTGTCACCATTCACCGGGCGTACAAAGAGATTTCCGTTGAGGTCCTGCAAGTTGCATGGTTCCTCCGAGAAGATCTTTGGACGGACGTAAGGCCCGAACTGACAGCTCCCATTTGCCAAGGGGTTGACACGGACCTGTGGGCTTTTCTTTCAAAACGAGATCACCTTCTCGGATCTCCCGATGCTTTACTTTCTTGTCAAAGGCTCTGGCCATTCTCCCTTGGTAGGCTCTGATATGTTCCATTGCTTTCAATCGGCGCTCATCTAGTAGGGCCAATTCAAGATGGGCGACTGGAGCCATTCGACCTCGTTGATCCGGCTCTCTAACAACACACCTGGAGTGAGGGGATTTCTAGCTCGATTGGGAGTACGGCTTCCATTCCGTATGTGAGGGCAAACGGTGTTTCCCGCCTGCCGTTCCGACCGATGTTCCGTAGCCCCGCAGAGCCAGGTGTAACTTATCTAGCCAATCTCTCGCCTGACACCCATTTTCCTGATAATGTTTTCCAAAGTCTTGTTTGTCGCTCGACGGCTCCGCTGGTTTGGGGCCTGTAAGGAGATGACTTGTGACGGTTATTCGAATTCCGCCACTCGCCGCATTCCCCTTCGAAGTGGGATCCATTATCTGAGATGATTTTTACTGGCAACCCGTATCTTCATATGATGTTTTCTTTGATGAAGAGGGCTACTTTCCTTGAATTGAGGACTTTGTAGGATTTTCTTTTCAGCTTCCTGAGAAATCTACCGGTCTACGTCTCTTTAGGCTCTTCCGCCGCTCGCAGATTCACACTCGTCAAAATCTCTTCCTACTTGGGCTCGATTTTCCTCTTTCCGAACATCCCGCTTTAAAGATTTTTTTTTGTTTGATTTTTTTTTGTGTAATGTGTCTCGCTTTCTTTATCTAATGAATTATTATTAAATGTTTTTTTTATTAATTAATTCAAGATTAGTTAAAGTGGCAATCAAGGGATACTTTAAAGGTTCGTCATTTCATTAGGAACGAAAAGGAATACAACATTTGCTGCTGTACTCGTAAAGCTTCAAAGCGTAGGCCGTCGGGTGACGACTCTAGAGACTCGATCTTAACCATGAGAGACTCCTGAGGACTTTTCCTAGATCGACACAAATGGACGGGGGACCAATCCAGCTTGGTGATCATTTCTCCTCGGGTCGCTGGACTCGGCCCCGAGAGAGTTTCCCAATTTTTTAGCGGCATTGCCGTGAGTGATCTCATGACTGGGTCTGCCTCGTCTCGATTGTCGCTACCATTTCTTTGACCGAGCCGAAATCAATCAGTGTCCGGCACTGGATCTCTTCCCCGAATAACTCGTCAGATAATCGGACCATCCCAATCATCCGAAAAGACTTCGTGGCTTTCGCTTTCGGCACGTTCAATTCAAACTCGTGCTTCGGACCTTCTCGCGTAGGAATTGTGGTTGTGAGTTTCTCGAACCTGTTCCACTAGGCTTGGCACGCCTTTGAAGGTGTACTCACTTCTCATGGTAGTGGTAGCCCCGGTATCTTGGGTAGGTCCAGGGAACATTCTCGCGGACCGGGTTAGCTTTGGCTCCCCCGAACTTGTTGAGGCTATCCCGTAGCTTTAGCCATTCTTCCGTAGGGAGTGGGTTCGTGATGTTACCCGGTTGTGTGGGACCCTTTACAAAGTAGTCACCAAATTAGGATTGAAAGGGGAGAGATTTAGGTCTTCAATCGGGACCCTTCTTGTGATAGCTTCAAATCCTTTTCCTTTTGCGGTGTCCACTCGAGGAGGCCTCATATCCCGTGCCGTGGCGAGTTTTCTCGTCCTTTCACCTCGATGAGTTTGTGAGTTCCTTGTTGGTGCTTCCCTGCACCGAGGCCGTAGATAGCTCATCTTTTCTCATCATTTTCAAGATCGATGGGATTTTATCCCGGTGATTGTCGATCTATGTTGCAAACTTGGGCCTTTGGAGGCTCGACCGTGAAGCCGGTTAGCGTGAGACCTTCCTCGTCATGTTTGATTTCCGTAATAGGTATTCCACCCGTGTCCAGTGCCCTCCAAGGTGACTAAATCCCACCGTAAATGGTCGTCGTGTCCCCATTCGAGACGAATTTCACACACTCCTGTGGAGGCTTGAGGCGACCCTTGACTCGGGTGCAGCCAAGGTCTTCCCAATAAAGCATTAAAAGTGATCGGGATGTCGATAACCCGGAATTCCACAGGTATCAATTTCTCGTCCAAACCAGAGGTCCAAGGTAGCAACTCCAAGGACTCGCTCGAGATGTCGAGTCGTAAGCTTTGACTGTGAGGGAGGAAGGCTTCAAGTCTGTAGTCTTGATATCAAGAAGGCTCATGATCTTTGCCGAGAATGTTCATTCCGACCCGTTATCAACCAGACCCGAGGGAGGCGTCGTTCATCCAATTGGACCGTGATGAAGAGAGGCTCAAGTTATGACTCGCCCCAAATTGAGGGAGGTCGAGATCTCGTGAAAGTGATTATGTTCCCGTAGTGGATGTTTCCAATCAGCCGTACCACGTCATCGGGAAGTAGCATCGATAGGGACCAAGGTGCGGGCTAAGATTTCTTCCACTTTAGCTTCATTGGGGATAGGATGAGGTGAGCAGTGGACCACAGAGAGATGTTCAGCTCGTGTTTGCTTCAACTGGGTGAGCACGGGATCCTCTTTTCCGGGTCAGGAACTTCTACTGCCTTAGCATAGGGGCGGCGGTTCTCCCTGGTGCTTCGATCTATGGCCTTCTTATCTCGCCTTGGGATTCCTTGGAAGATTTGCCCTGGATCGGGTCAACAGGTTAACTTCCTCATCGCTGCTTCGACTAGATTTCCTTCAAAGCCGCTAAGGTCAACGGGGAGCCTTTTTGGCTATCTGGCCACCGGCTGGTTGACGGAGTCTAGCAACGGTGAGGGGCCGAGCCGTACTAGCCCCTTCCCGGGCGGCCCTTATAACTCGCTTCCCAAGTCACGTGCTTTTGAGTCCTGGGGTTGTTGTTGCCCTCAGTATGGCCCACAGAGCTAGGGCATCCCCCGATTCGCTCTCATAGCCTGTCTTGCTCATAGTTATCATGCAACAAGAGTCGCTATTGTTTGGGGCTCGGGGCTTTTCGATCTCATCCCCCTGGATGGCCCACGAGTTATGGCTATCGGCCTCCATTTCATCATACATCCTTTTTCTTTCGATCTTGCAAGTAGGGCAGCCACAAGTGAAGGATAGGCAACGTTCCCCCTCGGAGTTTGATGTAGCAGCTCGATAGATCTGTGTCCAAATAAGGAGCACACGGGGTCCATTGTCTGGCACTGGAGCAATTAGGAAGGCGTCATGTGGATTCATAGGCATGAAGGCCATTGGGGAGACGTTCAGGTCAATAACCCTTTTCAGTGATTGCAAGCACTCGATGCGCTCAAGCGGCCCGGTTGTGACCCTTACGGTTGTTATGCCATCCGTTCTGAAAGAAGAAAAGGATCCGATGACGTTTACGAATTCTTCGTCTTCTCGGTGGCTGGGAAACCCTCCGTTCTCGACAGTGCTTCAATAAACCCTTTCCATTCACCACAGGTTCTTATAAGGAACGTCAGGTTCTAGGATTTCGGATATGTATGGATCTCGGGCGCGGGCTTTGCCCCTCATCCTCTCAAGTATCCGGATCTCGACCGCATGTGCATCTTACGAGGTGCGCTTCTTGGGGACCCATCCCCGTTGGTATTTGACTTGTGTTTTCCTGGTGGTTCTTCATCGTCACTTGGCCGACAACCCAGCCATTGTGCCTATTTCCCAGCATGATTGTTCCAGGTTGTTTCCTGGATCTCGGGGCCTCGTTGACTCTCTTCGCTCTCGTCATCATCATCGTCGTCGCTATCATCGGAATCATCTTCCCATACTACCGGGATTTCGGCGGAGAGGGAACGCCGATCAAACCCGTTAGGGGAATATGGGTGCGTGCAGCCGCAAAAATTTTCATATGCTCCCATTCCTGGAAGTGGTAATTGCGATTCGGCTTCTCCACCCAGAAACTACGGGGGAAGAGTGAGAGGGGGTGGCACGTATTTGACACCAGGCAGAATGTCGAAGGGTTCTTTCTCCTCTGATTCTTCAGTTTCACTGCCTTCGGGATCGTATTTGACTTCTCCAATAGCCAGTTTGCAGAAGTGTACTAGCTCCAGATGCTCTTCGGCCTCTTGGCTGATAAGCCCCAGTACAGGCGCTCGCCGGAAGCTTTCTTGTTCAATTCTTCTCGATTGTTCTAACCATCTTGTGTAAATGGTACTCTCATGTTTTGATCGGAATAGCCCCAGTTCTTCAGTATTGGTTTTCCCTTCATCCGAGAAATAGCGGGCCTCGTATTCTTGCAGGAAGTCTCTGACATGAGACCAAGATGGGTTGATTCGTTCAATGTCCTCAAGGCTGAGAGGGAATCCGAATTCAGGATCCTCGACGAGGTTGGCCACGGGTATTTGGGGACCTTCATCAGCATCTTCCTGGGAATGCGAAGATTCTCCGCATTCAATCATATTTACCTGATTATGGTTCCTTGCGTAGGATTTTTGATCGTATTAGGCCCTTCGGGGCCTTCCAACTTTCCTTGCTCTATCGGTCCCTCGGATTGCCTTTTTCGCAGTAAAGCGCTGTCGCCGATGTCCGTGAGCTTGATGAAAAGCACAATACTTTGTAGTATCCACTGAGCATTCGGATTCCTGGGTTGGAAATTCTCCAAAGGCCGCAGCAAGCCTTCTTTCACCAGTCCCCTAAAGATGTCGTTCAGAGGCATCCCAAAGTTTTTGAGGTTCATGACCCGTGGCCTGGGCTCGGCTGTTATTCTGGGAGCAAAAGGAGTTGTGTTATTACATTCCTGTCCCGCGTAGTTAATCATTTCTTTGCCTTTGGCAGAGCAAAGGGCAGGTGTTTGCAGGAGGAGCCCGATATCTGTAGGCAGTGTGCAGCCTGGCTGCCGATTGTAAGCTTTTTCAAACTTAGCTGCGGAGTTAACCATGGCCCGTAAGTCCGAGTACGGGAAGTGACCGAGGGAGGCTCTCAGATGTGGTTTCGTGCATGACTCGGAAGATGTCCAGCTTGTTCCTCTTCTAAGGAGGGATGGCCATTTCGCCGAGTTTCGCATTCCACCGCTCAGAGAAGTCCCCAATATTCTCATCGGACGCCGCACCGTTGTTTGTAGGTCAACCCTATTTGTTTCCCACTCCAAGTTGGCCTTATATTTCTCGTGAAGGCATTGGTAATCCGGTCCCATGTAGCCCTGGCTTCAAGTTTCAAACTAAGAACCACTTTAAGGCACTAGACTTCAAAGATAGATCAAATAGTCACTAACCGCTGATTGGTGCACCCTTTGGCCTTCATCGCCAAGGTATATGTGTCCAAATGGGTTTTCGGGCATGCAGTGCCATCAAAGAGGTCCAAGTTAGGCATCACGAATGTGTGGGGCAGAGGAACAATGGAGTCCGGGTCCGTAGGCCGGAAGGCGGATTTCTTCGCGGTCAATTCGGCTGATCTCGCGTTTTCATTTCCTTGTGTTGTTCCATGAACTGTGCCGATGAGGGTCTTGTGGCGGAACCATGGCATTCAAGCTAGCGGCCGAAAGTTAGAGAGAGGAGCTACCACCGCGGCAGACCGGTGGAGGGAACGGCCGATTCGGGACGTAGGTGAAAACTCCGTCCTTGGCCCAAATTGCTCAGGGAGCATGAGCAGAGCTCAGGGCGAAGGGATAGAACCTTGCGGCCTCGCCGTTGATTTTCAACCGGCAAAGTAGGTGGAGGTAGCCCCGATGTAGCCGGATAACTTGGATTTCCAGAATGGGGCCCATAAGTAGGCTTAGATGCGGGCCGCCGTCCCCGACTCGTTGAATTGCATGGCCGGGCCGAGGCGAGGTGTATAACCCGGGGTACTGCGGTCCCGGTGATTCCGGATGACACCGGGATGGAGGCTTGGTAACCCATAGAAGTCTCGAGTGAGGAATGGATTTGTGTGAGGAGCAAACTGAACTAGTACTATTCTGAGGAGGGGCTCGATCGTGGCCCGTAACAAGTTGTGGCGGCATTCCGAACCGTGGCCGTTGCCGTGAAGGTCCGGATTGATCGGTTCCGAACCGAGGTGGCATTCCAATTTGTTAGGGCATTCCGAGATAACCCCAACCATGAGAAGACATTCCGCGTACGGCTTTGTCCCCACCGAGGAACCGGTGAACCGATTTGTGCCGGCTTCTGCCGCATGGATCCAAAAGAGGTCTCGAAGGCCGGGAGCCGGCTGCCCGAAGACCGAGGAGCATGGGTTCTGGTAGTGGCACCATAGGAGGTGGGTGGTGGCATCCTAGAGTAGTCAGGGCGACTGAGAGTGGGGTTGGCATCCTCGTCTTCTTCCACGGTGAAGGTGCCATCGGGATTGAGGCTGGCGGCCAAACCGTGGCTCTTAATAGCCTCCATAAGGCTATTCAGTTGTGCTTCCTGTCGTAACCTCATCTGTTCTGCTAACTGATTCCACTGTTGTTCTGTCTGAGGGGTCCCAGGAGGCGGAGTGACGTTGTCCCCATCATTACCGGCTGATGCAGACATTCTGAAACCCGGAGTCGGAACAAACGGCGAAGCTGATGACGCGCTTGACTCTTCCCAACTAATCAAACGATGACCCGGTGTCCGGAACCAACCTTTGTGAGGAGCTGCGGGGGAAAAGGCACGAGGGTTCAGATGTCTGGGAATGAAGGAGGGTAGGTGTTTGGGCTTTGGGCTCATGCAACATGCGGTTATTTGTTCACGTTTACTTAAAACATGTTTTATTAACCTAATCGGTTGGAAAAGATTGCTCTTCTTTTTCGCAAACTACTCTGGAGATCTGGATCAAGTGGGCCCCGTCACTACGTCTATAAGTCCCTCGTATTCCACCCGTATTTCGACCTCCTAGGGTGGACAGCCCCGAGCGAGGGTCCTATAGGGCAAGCGGGTCCCACCGACCGAAAGAAAAACGATCCTAAAAGTCTGGCGGGTAATCGAGTCTTAACGAGCATTCGATGTAAATTACGGACAAAGCTGACGTCAAAGTCAAGATCAAGTCCGAGGGCTCGACGAAAAGTCGGCATGATTTGACTCGATAAATGTCCACAATTGATCTTGACTTGTCGTCAGTTAAGCCGTAATTAGGCATGGAATAATCATTAATCCTTGATGACTCAAAGTGTCAATACTTTGGGAGTCGGTGTATAATTTGTGCCGCCGAGCCGAAGTCAAGGCGCCGGTCAATATCTTGGTCAAAGTCCGCGGCGAAAACCGGCGTAACTTCGACTTATTAGTGGTCCCCGAAAAGATATTGAGTCGGTATGCCGACAAAGACTTGAAAGGAAAGGTCTATACACGAGACGGGGCATGACACGTACCAAACTAAAAACCAACCGGGTCTCGGACAAAGTGTGTCACGGACAAGTGCATGGTCGACACGTGGCTCCATGGGATGTTTGGGTAGTCCTGTGCTTGCACCGAGAGGCGTAATAAGACCAAACGGGCCGCGACAAGGATTTTCCCGGGTTAAGGACGTAGTGTGCAGTGTACGGTCACGTGCGCGTAGTGTGCAAGCAGTCTATATTCTTTTTCTGAGTAAAATAGAAATTTTTTATGTGTCTTAAAAACATGATGCATGATTTTTTTTTATTTTTTTTTGAAAATTTTCTTTTTTTTTTTTTTGAAAATTTTTTTTTTTGAAATTTTTTTTTTTTGAAACTTAATGAACACATAAGCACAAAAATTCCGATAGTTAGGGACATGATTCCGACAGTCAAAATTTTGACTTTTTCCGAGGCGGCCAAAACAACACAAAAATGTGCAAAAATCAACACACACACAACAAATGATTTTTAAAGCCGGGACGGAAGCTTGACCCTCATAAGCTTTTTTTTTTTTTTTAAACGATGATACCGGTACGTGGGATTGTTAAACCACAATTTATCCCCGACTCGTGTTAGGAGGCGATAACGGGAAGTTTAATGGTTTCCACCAATATACCGAATATCATTTTTTTTTTAGAAAAAGCTTATTCTTCCCCAGCGGAGTCGCCACTGTGATGATGTTGCCATTCGCGGGAAAAATTCGATTTTTCGTTTCATTGAAAACCAAATAAAACCGGAAAACGGAGTCGCCACGCCATTTTTGTTTTAAGGGGCAAAACTTTGAAAAATGCCCGAGATTAGAGATTTGGGTTCGGAGGTCATGTTACACGCCGGGAAGGACGTTGGTGTGCACCCGGAATGCCTCGTAAAATGAGTCTTCCAAGCTGAAAATCATTTGTGTGTGTGTGAGTGTGTGTTTTGGCCAAAATAAGTTGAAACTCAGAAAAGTAAAAATTGGGAATTCTTTATTAGACTTTGGTCAGATCCCATGATTTTTGGTGTGATTTTTGGGTAGAGTTTTGGTGCTCAAAAGATTTTTGGAAGTTGAAGAGCACTTCTGCCAGAATGAAAAAGGCAGTGGACTCTTGATTTTGAAATAGATTTAAGGGCTTTAAAACTTCATAATCTGAGAAAACTCAGAGAATAAAAGTTATTCCAGACACCTCAAATAAGATTTATGTGAAAGAATGTTTCATTTTGGAGAAGATTTGAGGACTCAAAACCTTATGGAAATCTCAGACATGAGATCTGGACTCCCAGAGACTGGTGATCTGACCTTCAAAAGAAAATTGGGAAAAGGGAGTTCTACTCACGCAAAAAATAGAATAAAAATATGTCTGGAAAGCTCTGGATGTTGGCTACAAAAAGTGTTTTGTAGTCAACACCAAATTCCAAGATTATCTGTGTCCAAAAATTAAGACAATGGACTGGGGTCTTGGAAAATTGCTACTGGACAGCAACTTCTCAAGAAAGAAAATATGATTTTAAGGGGGGTTTTTGCATCCATGCTTGTCCCTATTTCCCTAGGTTTTGGTTAGTGATCACTTGACATTTTAGTGGTGAATCAACTATACCAAACCATCCTTGGGGTACATTAGGACTAAGCACTTCATTTGCTTGGGAAGGGGAATTTTATCCTTTGAAATCAAGATTTGGTGCTTGAAAATGGTTTTTAGGGTTTTGAAAATGCATTTGCAAGTAAGTAAGAACACATTGAATAAAATGTTGATCCTTGTAGAGGATCATCCATGGAGATGAACTTCCATGGTGATCCTCTTGGATCTAGGGCAAGAAAATGAACAAACTACATTTTGTAGTTTGAAAATGCTTGCATGGATGAGAGAATTTAGGGTAAGGAGAGGGAGGTTATACCTATCTTCCTTGTTTTTTTGTGTTTGTGTTTGAACTTGAGAGTGAGTGGGTTTGATTTGAGTGAGTGAAAGTTGGGAAGATTCAAGAGAAAAAGGTGACAATTCTAGAGAATTCTCACTGTTTTCTCAAGTATTTTCGCCAAATGCTGTGAGTTGTGTTGTTGGTTTTTTTTTATTTCTGAGACTGGAGGGCTCAATTTATAGCCCTCTGAATTTTACATACATGTCCGCGCGGATAGGAAGTGCAGCGTGCCTTTGTTCATTAAATCTTTGCTTCGAGGCTTTGGACACAAGGAATAATCTTTTGAAAATTCAAATTAAACGGCCAGTTTTGTTCCAGCCATTTCTATTTTTGGTTTTTCTTATTTCTTTTGCTTTTGTGATTCCTTTCCTTGGTTTATCCTTAAATAACAATGCCCACTTTGCCCTTGCTTTGTTAGAAATGTTAGGAATGTTAGGAATTGTTAGGAATGTTATAACTTTCGTTAATTTTCTAACGAAAATTCTAACAAGCTCAAATTGGAGCACTTACAGAAGTTGCCCTATGATTTGACTATTTTTGGGAAGTCGCCCTATGATTTGACTATTTTTGGGAAGTCGCCCTAAGATTTGACTATTTTGGGGAAGTCGCCCTGTGATTTGACTATTTTTGGGAAGTCGCCCTATGATTTGACTATTTTTGGGAAGTCGCCCTAAGATTTGACTATTTTGGGGAAGTCGCCCTGTGACTTGACTATTTTTTGGGAAGTCGCCCTATGATTTGACTATTTTTGGGAAGTCGCCCTATGATTTGACTATTTTTGAGAAGTCGCCCTAAGATTTGACTATTTTGGGGAAGTCGCCCTGGTAATGATTTCAGTTTGTCGAATTAGGGGATAATTGCGATTTATCGCTTTCCTAGTGTTGTGTGTGATAGCGTTTTAGGTGCCTCAAACCTTGATGATGGCATCTTAGGTGCCTCGAACCTTGATGATGGCGTCTTAGGTGCCTCAAACCTTGATGATGGCGTCATAGGTGCCTCGAACCTTGGTGATGGCGTCTTAGGTGCCTCAAACCTTGGTGATGGCGTCTTAGGTGCCTCGAACCTTGGTGATGGCGTCTTAGGTGCCTCGAACCTTGATGATGGCATCTTAGGTGCCTCAAACCTTGGTGATGGAGTCTTAGGTGCCTCGAACCTTGATGATGGCGTTTTAGGTGCCTCGAACCTTGATGATGGCGTCTTAGGTGCCTCAAACCTTGATGATGGCGTCGTAGGTTCCTCGAACCTTGGTGATGGCGTCTTAGGTGCCTCAAACCTTGATGATGGTGTCTTAGGTGCCTCGAACCTTGGTGATGGTGTCGTAGGTGCCTCGAACCTTGGTGATGGCGTCTTAGGTGCCTCGAACCTTGATGATGGCGTCGTAGGTGCCTCGAACCTTGGTGATGGCGTCTTAGGTGCCTCGAACCTTGATAATGGCGTCTTAGGTGCCTCGAACCTTGGTGATGGCGTCTTAGGTGCCTCAAACCTTGATGATGGTGTTTTAGGTGCCTTGAACCTTGATGATGGGTGATCTGGAGGTGACAACTTGTTTTGAAACGATTTCCTTCGATGTTCATATCCTTTCGTTGGGGACAGACTCCGAGGGGATAGACAGTCTTTTGGTGGACTTCATTTGAAGGGATCGGTCTTACGTTTGCTGCCGGAGATGAAAGAGACGGAATTTCGTAGGCTTTCGTCGGGGATGAACCTAAGTTGAGGTTTAGCTCCATTGTATGAACCTAAATGAGGACTCAGTTCAGGAGTATGAACCTAAGTTGAGATTTAGTTCAGGAGTATGAACCTAAATGGGGGCCTAAATCGAGGTTGAGGGAGACTATTTGAGGGCATTCTCGCTGGGGAAGATTAGAGCTTACGATGATTATCGGGGGAAAGGGTGACCGTGTTGGTCAAGCGGCTGGACCTATGGTAGGCTACCTACGTATCCCGAGTGGGAATCAAGCCTAGACATAGTTCGAAATCCACTGGATAGTTAGGAACAGGTCTAGGATCCTGGGCCTTTTGATAATTCGGAGGTTGTCACCTCAAGGAACTAAAGCCTATGTCGCTATTTGCGGAGATAGAGTACGCATATTTTGAGATATGTTGAGGACTAACGTACCTTTGCTGTGTTTACCTGCAGGAGAGCAAGTTGCGGGGGCTGTGTAGTGTTGAGAGTCTTGATGTATCTGATTGAGATGTTGAGACATTTAGGGGCATGAGGTATCTCTGACCAATTGGTATTTGAAAACTTGGCGTCCCTGACCTACTTGCCTTTGAGAACTTTGTGTCTCTGATCGAATTGCATTTGAGAACTTGGCGTCCCTGGCCCATTTGCATTTGAGAACTCGGCATCCCTGACCGACTTGCATTTTGAGAACTTGGCATCCCTGACCGATTTGTATTTTGAGAACTTGGCGTCCCTGACTGATTTGCATTTGAGAACTTGGCATCTCTGACTGAATTATATTTGAGAACTTGGCGTCTCTGACCCATTTGCATTTGAGAACTTGGCGTCCCTGACCAATTTGCATTTTGAGAACTTGGTGTCCCTGACCGATTTGTATTTTGAGAACTTGGCATCTCTGACCGAATTATATTTGAGAACTTGGCGTCTCTGACCCATTTGCATTTGAGAACTTGGTATCTCTGACCTACTTGCCTTTGAGAACTTGGCGTCCCTGACCAATTTGCATTTTGAGAACTTGGCATCCCTGACCGATTTGTATTTTGAGAACTTGGCATCTCTGACCCATTTGCATTTGAGAACTTGGCGTCTCTGACAGAATTGTAGACACTGGAGGCGGTCATCATATATTTGTGGATGTTGGGGGTTGTCTCTACCAAGTTGCAGGCGTCGGAGCTTGTCTTTGCCAAGCTATAGACACGGGGACTATCTTTGCCAAACTGTAGATGCTGGAGGTTTTCTTCATCCATTTGTGGACATTGGAGGTCGTCTTTAGTAAGTTGCAGACGCCGGAGCTTGTCTTTGGGGACTATCTTTGCCAAACTGTAGATGATGGAGGTTGTCTTCATCCATTTGTGGACATTGGAGGTCATCTTTAGTAAGTTGCAGACGCCGGAGCTTGTCTTTGGGGACTATATTTGCCAAACTGTAGATGCTGGAGGCTGTCTTCATCCATTTGTGGACATTGGAGGTCGCCTTTAGTAAGTTGCAGACGCCGGAGCTTGTCTTTGGGGACTATCTTTGCCAAACTGTAGATGCTGGAGGCTGTCTTCATCCATTTGTGGACATTGGAGGTCGCCTTTGCCTAACTGGAGATGTCGGAAGATGTCTTCACGGACTATCTTTGCCAAACTGTAGATCTTTGGAAATTTTGTCTTCATCCATTTGTGGACATTGGAGGTCGCCTTTGTCTAACTGGAGATGTCGAAAGATGTCTTTACGGACTTGATGCACTGTAGACCTGGAGCCAAGGTGGTGTTGTCCTAATGCGTCTGAGGCTAAAATGGTGCAGGAATGAGGTGTCTGAATCAGGCTGATGTCGTCTTTAGGTGTCCGAGCACAAGCTGTTGTGGGCTTGAGGGGTTTGAACCAAGAGGGTGTTGACTTGAGGTATCCGTCATTTGGGTAGTTCCGTTGAAGTCATTGGAATTACGCTTTGGTGGAGACCATCCTTGCTGTGAGGAGGCTTCGGGTAGTGACGGAAGACTGGTCTTTCGTGCTTGAATTGCTACATTTATTAGTAGAGGGACAAATGCACATATGACATTTATGATGATGGATGCATGCATAGAACTAAAATGATTCGCAATCTCTTAGGGTTTTTTTTATTGATTAGTGTTTTGCATGCTACATTAGCCCTGGGCAGATTTTTTTGGGGATGCATGTGGACTGTTTGGGACAAGCTTTGTTCAGGTGGGGTGATATCCTTTGGTCGCGGACTGAATTGCATGTCATTGATGAGGTTTTGTTGTAGGTCAGCAGTATCATCTTGGGATGAAGTTGGATTTGAACCCCGAGTCTCGATTGAAATTTCTTTTCAGTCTCGGACATTTGAAGCTGATGCTGACAGGCTCTAGAATCAAAGTATGTTGATATGAATGAACCCTCTCTCGCTTGGGTTAGTTGTGACTTGACATAAATTTGGAGAATGACTTGGCGAAATGGTGATATGAGGAGATTCCCAGTTTTCAACCTTTGATGATGCAGGGAGTTGCCATATACCAAGTTCTAAAGCTGAAACTCCAAGATAGTTGTTGAGGTGACTAGGCCTTTCTTATGAAGATAGGTATGACTTGATAAAGCCCCATTCCGTGGAAGAGACATGGCCAAAGCCACAGAAGCTTTATGTGAATGATTTGATGAAGCCCCAGGTTCGACAAAACGTCACTACAGGGGTCCAGTCAAAGGTTTGACTGTAAAACTGACATACTGATGAAGTATCAAGCCGATCGATCAACGTGAGAGACCTCGAGGTGAAGTTGATGTGACCCCAGACTCGTTGCAGCATTACGTCATGGAGTGAGAAACCCATCTTTGATAACAACTATGCAACTAGAATCCTTCCTTCGAAGGGCGTCTTCCATATGGGAACTGTTAGCCATAGTGGCACTTGGCTTGTTCATGGCTTCAATCATATTCACCCTATGGTTTTTCTTAGGGAATGGATTGTTGACTGTGCTGGGCCCTTGGGTTATCCTTTTCGATCAGTTCTCACACCGCCCTTCTTCGTGCCCATGATACTAGTGGGAAGCACAGAGTTTAGTTATGTCTATCGGGATCCATGGGCTGATGGTTGTCCAAAGGTCTGGTCAGACCTTCCTTCACAAGTCCTTGAAAGACTTTGCTCAGAGGCATTTCGAAATCTTCGAGCTTAAGGCTCCGCAGCTTGGGCACATCACCTTTCCTTGGCATGAGAGGAGTGGCATTGTTGCGATCCTGGCACGCATAATTAATTGCTTCCTTGCCTTTTGGGGTAGGACAGGAGCTGAGTTAGGGGCAGAAGCTTGGTACCGATAAGTAGGAGCAGTGGCTTGCTGTTGGTCAAACTTTAGCCCCAGAACTGACCGTCACATGGAGATCTGGATAGGGGAAGTTACTGAGGGGATTTCTCAAATGAGGCTTCCAGGCATGATTGAAAGATGTCCAATTGTTCCTCATTAGAAGGAGGGTTGGTCATTTTACTCAACTTGAGGTTTCAATGCTTGTAAAAGTCACCGATATTCTCCTCGAAACGCTGCACTGTTGTCTGCAGGTCAACTCTATTTGTTTCCCACTCCAAATTAGCTTTATGCTTCTCTGTAAAGGCACTGGTGATCTGGTCCCATGTAGCCCTGGCCTCGGGTTTTAAGCGGAAGGACCATTTTAAAACACTGGATTTCAAGGAGAGACTGAAATAGTCAGCCAACTGCTGATTGGTGCACCCTTTGGCCTCCATTGCCAAGGCATATGTGTCCAGATGAGTCTTCGGGCATGCAGTCCCGTCAGAGAGGTCCAGATTAGGCATCACGAATTTGTGGGGCAGGGGAGCAATGGAGTCCGGGTCCGTAGGCCGGAAGGCAGATTTCTTAGCGGTCAATTCGGCAATCTGCGCTTTCATTTCCTTGTGTTGTTCCATGAACCAGGCCAGATGAGGGTCTTGTGGTGGAACCATGGCATTCAAACTGGCGGCAGACTGGTGGAGGGAACGGCCGGTCCGGGGGCGTAGGTGAAAACCTGTCCTTGGCCCAAATTACCCGGGGGAGTGTGAGTAGGAGCCTGGGCGAAGGGATAGAGCCTTGCGGCTTGCTGTTGATTTTCAATTGGCAAGGAGGGTGGAGGCAAGCCTGATGTAGCCGGGTAGCTCGGGTTTCCGGAATGAGGCCCATAAGTAGGCTTAAGTGCGGGCTGTTGTCCCTGATTGTTGAATTGCATGGCTGAAGGTGCATAACCAGGGGGGTACTGCGGTCCTGGTGATTCTGATGAAACTGGGATGGAGGCTTGGTAACCCATCGAAGCTTGAGGAATGGATTTGTGAAAGCTGTGTGAGGAGCAGCTGAGCTAGCATCATTCTGAGGAGGGGCTCCTGACTGTTGCCCTGGACCAGACTGTGGAGGCATTCCAAACTGTTGCTGCGAAGGCCCTGATTGATCGGTCCCAAACTGAGGTGGGATTCCAATTTGCTGTGGCATTCCGAGGTAACCCCAACCATGAGAAGACATTCCGTACTGATTTTGCCCCCGCTGAGGAGCTGTGAACTGATCGGTCACGTCGATCGCATGGGTCCAAAGAGTCTCAGTATTTGGGGTTTCTTTGTCCCAGTGAGACTGTCATGAAGGGATCTTGTGAGACTTGTGCGGTGCCGGGACCGGGCCGTCTTGAACCGGGTTCTTTGTCGAGGCATTCCAAACCGCTGGGCCGAGAAGTTCAAACCGATCCATAGTTGACCGAGTCCCAAACCCAACCGAGAAGTCATACCAAGCCGATGTAACCGAGAAGCCCCGACCGATCTGTACCGAGCCGCCGAGGCATACCAAATCACGCGACATACCGAGCCGACCCCAACTGTATTGAGGCAAACCATACCGGCCCAAATCGGACCGAATTCAATTTGTTTCCCCAAACGACCGTCCTGCATCGAACCGTGAATGTATACCAGACCGAGGCTGAAAGGATGACTGATTCGCAGGTTGAGAAGAGTGTGGCCCGGTGGAGGTTCCATGTGAGGAAGGTGGTGACATTCGGCGGTAGTCTGTCTGGCCAAGATAGGGATGGGGATCCTTTTCCTCTTCTACCGTGAAAGTCCCATCGGGTTTGAGGGCAATCATCAAACCAAAATTCCTGACACCTTCCAAGGATGAACATCGAAACCTCATTCTGATTGGCACAAGGAGTTTTATGGACTCGGATTCCAATATTAGCCATGGAAATATGATGAATCTCTGGTCCTGGTTAAAATTCGGTCCTCATCCTTGGACATCAAAGAACTGCGCTTGACAAACCCATGACCAACATGGCGATCAAATCTCACTTTGCTTGGCAAGGCCTTGGTCTGAAGAGATGTGTTTGCGAAGTCTTGATTTTGAAGAAGTGACTTGGTAGAGCCTTTGTCTCATGATTGTGAATCGACACAAACCTCGGTAGGCATTGCATCGATACTGAGATGAGTCTAAACAAAGACCCAACCCATCTTGTAGCAAAGTGAAGAATCGACGTGACCAGAGAAGCCCCACTCTAAACAAATGGCTTGACGAAAGTCCTTCCTCAAAGAGTGCAGTGCAGCTCTAATGCAAATTGAATTGTCATGTAGCAAAAGAGGCAACCCATCCTTCTATATTTACTTTATTATTTTCTTTAGTCAACCGGAAGAAAATGTAAAAGAAAGACAATTTAGGAATGTATACCTGCAGGGGCATATTTTTGAAAAGTGGGGACGAATCCCCGATTTGTATTATTCGACGGCCTCATTTGATGAAGGCACAAAAGAACTCGCTTTGGGTTTGACTCTTTTGAGAGAGCATAAGTGCAGAAAGGTTTGTAAAAGTGTATGGAAGCCCCTGCTGACAGAAAATCAGCGTTTAGCTCTATTTTTCCTATAATGTAGAAAAAGAAGACTTGTCGAGACATCTGAAAACATGTTTTATTCAAAATGATCACAAGATTGCTTAAAACCCTTTATTAATGTTTGGGTTATTCAACCCCTAATCTCGATATGAACAAACATTTAGATTAATTATGAGGAGAAAGTCGACCAATACCAAGGGTAAAGTTGGCGAATTGTGAAGAGAGATTGTATATAGGAGAGGCCATTGATGAGACCGAATTTTCTGGGATTTGAATGTGTTTATGACCGGACCATTTCTGGTTGCCTACGTTCCCCTTAATATAAGGAGCTCAGGTCGCCGTAGTTCGGGCTTGAACTGTGTTTGGCTTTGGGAAAGGGTATGAACATTTGTGGTCCATTTGGTGAAAAAGGGTCGGATGGGAAGCTTGAATGATAAGGTACGGGCCTTGAGATGTTCCTTGACAAGTCGTTTTTTGACGGCTTCTTCCGTGATTTCATTGCTTCTTGATCATCATCCTTCATTGGGGAAGAAAGATTTTGAATTCAGCTTAAGGGCTTATGATGTTTTTTGCCGTTGCTTTAACTGCTCCCTTGTTGTCGAAAACTTCCGTTCTTCGGGCCTTGAGAGGTTCCATTTTTATTTTAAGGGCCAAAACTTTGAAAAATGCCCGAGATTAGAGATTTGGGTTCGGAGGTCACGTTATACGCCGGGAAGAACGTTAGTGTTCACCCGGAATGCCTCGTAAAACGAGTCTTCCAAGCATTAAAAAAAACCATTTGTGTGTGTGTGTGTGTGTGTGTGTTTTGGCCAAAATTAGTTCAAACTGAAAAGTAAAAAATTGGCAACTCTTTATTAGACTTTAAACAAGTCCCATGATTTTTGGTATGATTTTTGGGTTGAGTTTTGGTACTCAAAAGATTTTTTGAAGATGAAAAACATTTCTGCCAGAATGAAAAAGGCAGTGGACACTTGATTTTAAAATGGGTTTAAGGGCTTAAAAATCTCAGAATCTGGGGAAAGTCCGAGAATGAAAGTTATTCAAAACACCTTAAATAAGATTTATGTAAAAGAACTTTCCCATTTGGAGATGATTTGTTGGACCAAAACCTTCTGGAAATCTCAGATATGAAATCTGGACTTCCAGAGACTGAGGAACTGACTTTTAAAAGGTAATTTGAAAAAGGGGGTTTTACTCACGCAAAAAATAAAGTAAAAATATGTCTGGAAATCTCTGGATGTTGGCTACAAAAAGTATTTTGTAGTCAACACCAAATTCCAAGTTTCTGTATGTCCAAAAAATTAGACCATGGACTTAAGCATTTTAAAGGGGGTTTGGCATCCATGCTTGTCCCCATTTCCCTATGCTTTGATTAGTTATCACTAAACATTCTAGTGGTGATCTACTATATCAAGCTATCCTTGGGGTACATTAGGACTTAAGCATTTCATTTGCTTGGGACGGGGAATTTTATCCTTTGAAATCAAGATTTGATGTATGAAAATGATTTTTAGGGTTTTGAAAACATGTTTGCAAGTAAGTAAGAACACTTTGAAAGTAATGTTGATCCTTGTAGAGGATCATCCATGGAGATGAACTTCCATGGTGATCCTCTTGGATCTAGGGCAAGAAGATGAACAAACTACATTTTGGAGTTTGAAAATGCATGCATGGATGAGAGAAATTTAGGGTGAGGAGAAGGAGGTTATACCTATCTTCTTTGTGTTTTGTGTTTGAATGGATTCAAGGCTTGAATGTGTTTTAGGGTTTGAATGTGTTTAGGCTTTGTGATTAGAGTTGGTCAAAGAGAAAACAAGTAGATAACAATGAAGTCCTCTATGTTTTCTCTCTAATCCTCCTCCTAAGGGGTGATTTAAGCTTGGGCTTGTGTATGTATGAGAATGATTTGAGAGTATTTTGAGTGAGTGGGATTTGGGAAAGATTCAAGAGAAAATGGTGGCAATTCAAGTGAATTCCCACTGTTTTCTCCCTATTTTTCGCCAGAGTGCTGTTGCTGTGAGTGAATTGTGTTGTGTAGACTGAGAGAGGAGGGTTCAATTTATAGGCCACTGTGAGATGCAATAGGATCCGCGCGGACATGTCTGAGGCGTGCACTGTTCATTAAATGCTGCTCCAGGCTTTGGACAGGAAGAATATTTTTCAAATTATTCCAGCTGAGCTTTGTTGGACTCACAGCCTTTCCCATTTCGGGTTTTTACAATTCTTTTGCTTTTGTAAGATTCTTTTCCATGCTTAACTCTAAATGGCAATCCCTAATTTATCCTTGTCTTATTAGAAATGTTAGGAATTGTTAGAAATGTTAGGAATGTTAGAACTTTCGTTAATTTTCTAACGAAAATACTAACAACTCAAATTGGAGCACTTACAGAGATGCTTCAGGGAGATTATCTGGGTTTCCTAAAACTTCATCAAAATCACACAATTCTGTCACACTTTGATCATTGTTTTCATCAAAGTCAACATGAATTGATTCTTCCACTACAAGACTTCTTTTGTTGTAGACTCTATAAGCTTTGCTTGTATTAGAATACCCAAGAAAGATTCCTTCATCACTTTTGGAGTCAAATTTGTCCAAATTATTCTTGCCATTATTGTGAATGAAGCATCTACTTCCAAAACTGTGAAAGTAGGAAATGGTAGGGACTTTATCATTTCATAGTTCATATGGAGTCTTCTTATGAAATTTGTTGATTAGTGTCTTGTTTTGAACATATACAGCAGTAGTGACAGCTTCACCCCAAAAATACTTTTGGAGATTGTGTTCTGACAGCATTGTTCTTGCTGCCTCACAAATTGTCCTGTTCTTCCTTTCAGCAAAACCATTTTGTTGGGGTGTTCTTGGGGCTGAAAAATTGTGATCAATACCTTTGGAGTCACAATATTCTTCTACACCTGTGTTCTCAAATTCCTTTCCATGATCAGATCTGATCTTGATGATGGATGTCCCTTTTTTATTTTGAATTTTATTGAACAGTTTTGTTAGACAGCTAAGGGTGTCACTTTTGGATTCAAGAAGAATGATCCAAGTGAATCTTGTGTAGTCATCAACCACAACTAGGGAGTATCTTTTTCCTCCTAAAGATCTAGTTCTTATGGGTCCAAAAAGATCCATATGAAGTAGTTCAATAGGTCTTGAGGTGTCCAATCTGGTCTTGGGCTTGAATGAAGATCTCTTTTGCTTCCCACATTGGCATGCTTTGCAAAGTTTGTCCTTCTTGAATGGGATCTTTGGAAGACCTCTGACTAGATTTGAATTTGCAAGCTTGGAGATGGTTTTATGGTTAAGGTGAGCCAATCTTTTGTGCCATAGCCATGACATATCAGATTGACTAAAAGACAGAAGGCAGTGAGCATTTGAGGATTCCACAATCTCTAGGTTTAAGCAGTAGAGATTTCCTTTTCTTGATCCAAATGAATGACTTTATTGCTTTTGTCTTTAACAAGACATTTATCCTTAGTGCAAACAACATGATATCCCTTATCACAGATTTGACTAATGCTAATCAAATTGTGTTTGAGACCCTCTACATAAGATACATTTGTAAAAATGATATCTTTTGTAATAAGATTTCCTGATCCTTTGACCTTAGCTTGGGAATTGTCACCAAAGGTTACATTTGGACCATTTTTAGGGATATATTGTTGCAACCAGTCTTTATTGAAGGTCATATGTCTACTACAACCACTATCTAAATACTGAGTCCTTTCCTAGGTACCGCAAAACAGAAAGTAAATTTTATGGTACCCTATTTATTCTTTTGGGTCCAAAGGATTAGTTTTTCTTTGGTACCCTAGCTTTGTTCATTGATCTTTTTCTGAAGAACTGGTTTAGGGTATTGTAATATGACATAATTTGCATCATGTAAGGAGTAAGGACAGTGGATTGGGATGGATTGAAGAAGTGGTTTGGGTTGTTGTATTGGGGTTGAAACTGAAAGGTATTTGGATAGGATGATCTGGGGGAGTCATTTTGATTTGCATGACTTCTTCCATTTGAGTATTGCCATTGAGGTTTTTGTTGTTTGGTGTATCTATGTTTGTTATAGAATCTTTGTTGCCTTGGGGTTCTTTGTTGTTTGGAAGATCTTGGCTGTCTGTCAGGGCTTGGCTGTCTAGCACATTTTTGCAACTTAATTTCTTCCTGTATATTGGCCCCTTTTTGAACCCAAATATACTTGCTTCCTTGAATTTTACTTGGTCCTTTGTTTGAATGACTAGGACCAAACAAGATTTCCTTTGATTTTCCCTTGGTTTGAACAGGATAGGTTTGAGTTTGATAGCTGCCAGAGCTTAGGTTTTCTAGAACCATTTTTTCAATGGCCCTTTCACCAGTGGGAGGAGTGTACATCTTTAGTGTAGGATCATCAGCACCAATCCCTGTTTTGTCACTAGGATGTCTTTGGGTGTAGGTGAAAAGGGATAATGCTTTGCTTGACTTGTTCCATGAATCTATTTTCTTTTTAAGAGCATCATTCTCTTTTTCAAGATTTATGAGTCTTTGACGGTTTTCTTGAGTGTTGGATGTCTCACTGATTAGATCCATGTTTTGTTTTTTAAGCATGAAGCATTGATCTCTTAGCCCTTGACGAGGCTTTCTCAAGCTCGGGAATTGGTTTTTGTGAGGGTGTCAATGGTTGAGGATTGGGAAAGGTTCTCATTGACCAATGAAGCAAAGCTAGTTTTTTGTTTCTTGGTTTGAATTAAAAGAGTGCAAACTAATTGTTTGAAACCATCAATATTTAAAGAGTTAAAGTCATGTACCTCTTTTAGTTCTTCTGCGGCGGTAAGTGCTTCCATATCTTTCTCATTGTCGACTCTTCCTCATCTTCGCCTATAAAGCATAGCATGGCTTCCTCTCCTTCATTGTCGAGTCATCATCGGACACATATTCTTCATCACCGAATTTTGATGAATCGGCTATCATAACTTGCTCCTTGTTTTTGTCATTTTTGCTTTTGGAGCAACCGATGCAGCTTGCACCCGGAACCGTGAATGATCTCTTTTGAGTATGTTAATTTCTTAGCCGCTCGATTGTCCCTGGTTTCCTTGGTTCGGGACAATCGATGAGTAATGTCCTTGCTTTCCACGCTAAAGCAATCAACCGTCTTCTTGTAGTTTGTCTTGTTGAGCATTAGATGTGGAAGGATTGTACTTTTTATCAAAAGATTTCTTTTCGAAATTTCATGGCATTTAAATGCCATGGATATGAGACTTGGAATGTCTTCTTGAGAGATCTGTTTGTGACTGTGTTTGGAGCTGATGTTTATCTTTTGAAGGGCATTGTTGACGATGGTCTCATTGTCTTGGTGAGTGATTGGTTTGTGGGCAGTTTCTTGAGCAGTTAAGGCTAAAGTTTGTGAGATGGTAGGAACTAGTTGAATTTTTATCATACCTTCCAGTTCATAAGCTTCAAGCTTTCCAAAATACTGTTCAACCTGCCATTGTGCTCCATTCGTATCCTTCTCTAATAGGTAATGCTACCTTTTCATATTCTTGTGGAAGATTGGAATATATCTTGAGGCAGAGATCTTGTTGTTCAAAGGTTTTTCCATGGTCAGCAATAGATCTAACAAGGTTTACAAACCTTGGTTGAGCAGCACTCACTTTTTCTCCAGGATAGAACTTGAAGTTGTCTAATTGCCTAAGCAAGTTATACAAATTTTGTGTCCTGACACTGGTGTGTTTAGTGAACTTAGTTTGAATGAGAGCACATCTTTGTTACGGCATTTGGTTCCTTAGCAATTTCTTGTGCTAGTGAGTCATTTACACTCTTTTGAAGAATGTTTTTGACTTTTAAGTTTGCAGCGATTAATTGCTTTTCAAATTCGAGTACCATGTTTCGGGGATTTGATCTTACTAGGTCCTCCATCGCATCTATTTGAGTTGGGTAGGACACTTCATTCTCTAGAACATACCGTTCCATATACTGTTTGCATCAAGGTATGTTTTTATTTTTGATGCATAGATCTCAAAAGATCCACGATAATCAATGTGTGGGATGTCTTTCTCATTATTTCTCCTTGGTTGAGGCATGGTGGGTTGAAGAGGATCCTTCACAAGTTGTTAGACTTTTGAATATGAAGACAAGCTCGATACCAATTGAAAGGCCCTTGTTTGATATGCAAATGATCGAGGCGGCTATGGTTTGACTTAGGCATCGGATATTTGATGAATTGTGCGGCGGAATAAGTAAGGCTTGAAATAATGATAGGACAAATGAACACAATGGAATAATGCAAGTGTGTGAATGTGTTTGCGTAAAATAACAACACGAGAGAATTAAAAGTGGTTCGTAGTTCACTCCTCCTACATCCACCCCCACCGTCAATCTTGACAAGTGAGATCAATTTTATTATAATCTTAATCAACAAGAATTACAAATGTTTGATCGTGCAAGTTCCTTGAACTTCCTCTTCCTAATTATTACAATCAACTAGGGATACACTTAAAGTACGGTCTTAAGTGTTTTTACAAGCTTGAAGTGCAAATTCTCAAGATTGTACAAAACAACTAATACACTCAAGGTACGAGTCTTGAGTGTTTACAAAGTATTTCTACACCTAAAGTACATCTTAGGATTTGGAATTTGTGAATTAACACACAAGGGTTGTTGTTGTTGAAACAAAGGGTTTGAGGTGAAGGTTTTTGGTTTGGAAAAGTGTTTGAAGGATAGGGATTGGTGTGTAAGGTTTGGATTACGGGAGGTGTGTAGGGATGTAAGGGAAAGGTTTTGGGTGTGAAAAAGAGTATTTTTCAAGAGTATGTTGTGCACGGTGATCTCTTCTATTTATAGCCTTCAATGTAGCCGTTGAAATATGTGCATTGCAGACTTCATTAATTAGTCTTTGAGCGGTCTTTGCCCCACTTGTCCACTTGCGAGTCTTCATGAGCCGGCTTGAACTAAAAGGCTTTGAGAAGGTCTTCAATGGTCTTCAAAGTTGAACTTGATAGCCTGTGAGGATGCAGGATCCATCTTGGTTGAGATTGTGGCAGCAGAGTATGAGACAGAGTAATGGCTGTCTGAAGGATTGAAGCCATAGCTGTCAGATCAAAACAAGGCTTAACTATCAGAGATGATCTCTAATAAGAATTGAGATGCACTTGATGATCTTGATAGCTTAGAGAGGGAATATGATTCATGTAATTGATTGATTGTAACTAATGTATAAAGCAGAATCATAAGCGCGGACACACAGCTATCAGAGTGAAGAACCATGACAGATTACATCTTTTGATATAAACCCTGTTCTATATATTCCTTTATCAAAACCAGCTAACTATGACATTGATCAAAGTTAGGTCCTAACAGGTTTCATATGTCATACCCAGAACAATTATTCAATAACTATTACCTATCACACTTTCTCTCTCCTATCCAACTATCAACACTCACAACATCATTTTTTTTTCCCTTTATCTTAAATCACTTTAATTTTTTAAGCTTTTGAGTGAGACGGAGATAGTATACAGTGCAATGTATTGATCATCAATGGATAGTCACTTTCGCACCAAGGAAACATAAAAAAAAGAAGGTAATGTTTGATTTCTGCGCAAATGCGTGACTTTATAAAAGAAAACATTGGTGGCTGATGGCAAGTTGCTTTTGTTTCGTTAGTTCTTTACAAGCTAGTCCCTCTGTACTCACAAAAATATAGTACACAATTTGTCATCCTTTTTAATAATTGTGGTTTATTTAGTTTATATTTTATTTATACATTTATATATTAACCTATTTTTTTTTCAAGAAATTTGACACCTATGTTAAACGTTAAACCACTTTAATTTTTTCACCTTTATCTTAAACCACTTTAGAAAAGAAAATATCACTTTTTTCACCTTTATCTTAAACCACTTTAATTTTTTAAAATTTTGAGCGGGACGGATAGTCACTTTAGCACCAAGGAAACATAAAAAAAAAAAAAAAAAAAAAAAAAGAAAGATAATGTTTGATTCCTGCGCAAATGCGCGACTTTATAAAAGAAAACATTGGCGGCTGATGGCAAGTTGCTTTTGTTTTGTTAGTTCTTTACAAGCTAGTCCCTCTGTACACACAAAATATAGTACATAATTTGTCATCATTTTTAATAATTGTGGTTTATTTAGTTTATATTTTATTTATACATTTATATATTAACCCTATTGTTTTTCAAGAAATGTGACACCCATATTTGAACCGCAAAAAATAAAAGCTCAAATAGTAAAAGAAGTGCCTAATTTGAAAACAAAAATGCATCCTAGCATCTTTCAAATGAAATGAAAATAGTATAAAAAACATGTTTTCCAAATAAATAGGAAAAACTAGATTTAAAAATGTAAGGTGATATTTTCATAATTAATTGGAACATCGTTTAAAATATACTATTTATGAAGTCCATACATTTGGTATGGTTTTCATGAAAAAATATTTTTAATTCTTCCATTTGACTATATACGGTTTACCTGCATTCTCGGTTTCAATATTTATAGTCCAAAACTCCCACAATTCTTTTGCCAATTTTTGGTACTATATACGTTATATAATCAATTCGATAATTCGTTAAGTATATAATTCATATTCTTCGACTGCACTCACGACTTAAACATCCGTCTTATTTTCACCTAATTTTGTAAGATCTTTCTTAAGAAACCTTACTAAGTTCAAGGTGGTCAAGTAAAATATCTTTTGCTGTCATCACTTAAAGTCGAGGTCAACAATTTTTTTTAACTTTTTACTATGGTGAGCCGAAATGCTTGGAACAACCACATTTCATTGGTGATTTGTCTCCACACAAGGAGTCTTTCCCAAAACATTGTCTTTAATTTTCAACAATTATAACTTTGTTATTACAAATATAACTCTCTAACTCATTTTATAGAATTCAATCCATGAATAAATTGTTAATTTAGTAAGAGAATTAACACAAGTTATTTCTTATAACAAGTCATATTTATACACCTCTAAATTTCTTAATGTAGTTAAAATTGGAGTTAAGTAATTTAAAACTTTAAAGATTTCATCTTGTAATATCTGCAAATAATAAAAATCGTATTCTCATTTATAAAATACACAATTTCTTTTAGAAGTGCTCTTTCTAAATATTTAGTGTCATATGTCATCATCGACAACAATACGATTTGACAAATTCCTTCAAGAAGTCCTATTTTTTTTTCTTTAAGACCATTAGTCACTCATTCCACTAATATGTTTTGACAACTTTTTTCAAGAAGCCCTATAGTTTTTAGTATTTGTGACGTTTGTCATTGTTCACAACAATAGAATTCGTCAAACTTCTTTCTATAAGCTCTATTGTTTTATCTTTGTGAATGTTGTTACTATTTACAATAGTATGATTTAACGACTTCGTTCAAGAGCCCATAATCTATGTCAATATTGATAAAATGCTATGTTAAAACTACATCTTTCAACGTTCATCTTATCAACTTATTTTCAATGAACTTTTCAATTTTTCTCACTATGATTCTCGTGAACCATAAGAGACATCTCATCTATTGTAAATATACTAGAAGTGGCATCGCCACAACTATTTTATACAATCATTTCAACATCTTTGATGTTCATCCGTTAGTTTAGTATATGTTCAAATAATAATTTGTTCTTTCACAAACTGTTCTATACCGAAAGTTTTATCTCCATTACCAAATATTATATTTTGATCTCCACCTTTCAGAATATTCTTATGAGTATAAAAATTTCTCACCAAATTTTAGCTTGATCCAACGGTTAACGAATCGATAATTGCAATTTTAACATAGTTGGTCATTGCAAACGTGCTGAAAATTTCATTCTTTTCCTCCATTTCCCATCTCTTTTCATCATTCCACTGTAGCAACCACGCCACGAGCTTTCCTCAATCTGTAATCTTTTCTCAACAGGTGTAGCTAGTCATAAGATTGTTGGATGATGGATGTGATTCTACATATTCAAATGATATGCCTTTGGACTCATTGGGTGTTTTAATGAATTTATTGAGTGTTTATAGTTATAGGGAACAGAAGGAGAATTGCATGGATTATGATATTAAATGATAGAAAAATGAACGATTAAGAATGGAGCGAAAAAAGAGGAAATAATGGAAATAACATAAAAAAAAAGGATGTGACCTTGAGAAACCAAGACCAATGGATATTACTTGTTGAGATCTTTCCAATGATATGTGACATGTCCAAATCATAGTCCGTACGAAGAAGTTATAACCACCGAATGTTTGCCGAGAAATGTAGTCATTGAAGCACGATGAGCGCACACACCCAAAATTGGGATCAAATGCTCCCAAATTACAGAAACCAAGGGAGCTACTATCTACTTGGGAGTGCATGCATCCAAAATTGGGGACGAACTCTCCCACCTCTGGCCAACAATGTCTGTTTTCCAATTTCGGCTAGGATTTGACGATTTTTCCTAATTTTCGACACCTTCTCCTCTCAAGTATAATTATCCAACTCCAACCATTTTTATGTTTATGCTTTATTTAGTTTACTAGTTTCTAGCAAGGCGATTGAAGGATTTTTACATTTTTTTTAAGCAATTCAAGTTCCAGGTTTTTATGTTTTTTATTGTTTTCGGTTTTCTCTTTTATGGATTTTAGTAGCTAAATTCTTTAGATTTATGGATTGGATGTAACACGTATCGAATATCTAGTGATATTGATTTAATTATTCCAATCAATCTCGTTCTAGTTTATTGAAGTAATCATCATTATATGTTTTAGATTTTCAATTATATGTTAATATATAAATTGACCTTTTAACTATTGGGTATTAATTTAACCATTAACTTGGGTGATTGATACAACGACCACTTCTTTATTTATTAGATCTAATTGAGGCAGTGATAGAATTAAAAGGATCTAGGTTCATATAAGCGCTTAATAAGTTCTTTGCATGTTATGTAGCTTTAATAGAAAATATAACATAAAGAAAACAATAAGATTGCAATCCGGTCACTAAACCGTCCCAATTCTAAATTGAGTGAATTAACGCTAGAATGAGATTTATCCTTTCATTGTTAGCATACGTATAGAGAAAAGGTAATTGTGAAACTCAATTCGTGAATACCTTGCATAATCTGGTTAATTCTTTGTTTTTACTTTTTTTTTCAAAGATTTAAATCTTTTAAATTCCTGTTTTAGTAGGTTAACAAACAAACAAATAAAAAAAACCCTTCGGTTATTTTCTCACTTCTTTTAATCAATTTGTTTACCCTCAAATCTTTGTAGATTCGGCCCTCACTTTTGCATAATACTACGGTGGTAGACTAGTGCACTTGTTAGATAATTATTACAAGAGGGAGATTTCCTCCATCATTGGGCAAAATCTTACATGAGCACAATATAAAAGGATTACAATATTATTGAAATATAATTTACAGTACGGAAATGGAAATGAAAAGATGAAACCGTGTGTAACCGTCTTGATACACTTGTGTTCAAGTAGTTTTATACGATTTCCTCGAAACTTATTTGTCACCTTCTCTAAGAGTGCTCGAGGTTGCCTTTGACGCGGGTTTCCCAGAATAGAAAAGACGAACCACGTGCAACTTTGCACTTGAGCCCGCCAATGAATATCACTATACCTTGACTATATCAACAACAAGAAATTCAAGGAGACCAAAAAGAATATTTTGATGAGAGAAGTTTTCTGGACTCTAGAGTCTACACCATTAAAGAATTTCCTATCAAAATCTTCTCTACTCTCTCTTTTTCTATTATTCTCTAGCCATGATTGAGACAACAACCATGGTATATACATGTGGAGAAGTTAGGATTATTTGGCATTAACATTGAATAATTATCCTCTCAAGTACAAGATAATTCACTCCAAGAATATTGGGCTACTCAATACAACAATTATCCCAATTTATTCTTGTAACAACCCAAATTTAGAGTCACTATTTTTTTATGGAATTGTCATTTAAGGTTAAAGATACACCAACCCAAATGTCACACATTGAATTTCATTTCAACAAGAGAAAATCAATTTCTCATTCACACTTGTGCACAATTTTTCCAACAATGTGTTAAAAGAGTGTCAATGTTAGTATGAAAGTGTCATTGATAGTATTAAAGAGTGTTAGTGTTAGTGTTAAAGAGTTTCTAATGATGTTAATTGTTGAAGCACTTATCCCACAACGGGAATAAACAAGTAGTATACTCAATATATAAAGATCCTGTACTACTACTCTTATAACCAATTTATTTTGAAATGGAACCTCAAATTTTACCGTTGTATCAGAGCAAGCTTTCTATCATTGTATGTTCCCAATCTGGGTCGTTAATGTTCTGTCAGCCCAAATTAATTATTTATAATCATTTAGGGGCATTTTGGACATTATTTAGACAATTTGAATGAGGAAGGACCTCTTAGGAATAAGAAAATGGCGTAGGACCTCGCTGGAAATCATCATTTCCAAGTAAATATTTCTTTTTTGACTAAATAGAAGCTGCCAAAATACCTTTCTACAAAAATCAGGCACGCTGCTGATTCCATTCGCGAGGATGAGATTGCAGTCTCAAACTCATCCACGCGGATGAGATTGTACCCTGACCAACCTATAAATACAGCCCTTCGCCCTCGGTTTAAAGAGTCCAAAAATTCTATTTCCTACTGTTACTCTGCCAAAATTCCTCCTCAAAATAGCCTTAAACACTCCCACCACTCAAATTCAATACCAAATCCACTACCAAACCAAACACAAGCCATTGAAGTCCTCAAACCCTAAACACTAACCCAAGAACAATTAGTAAACCCTTGTTTTCCCTACTTGAACATCCTTTATTCATGCATTTCTTTCATGTCTTCATGATATAAATCTTGTTTACTTTGTTGTTCATCTCCCTTCCCCCGTCCCAAGGATCCAAGAGGATCTCCATGGAGTTCATCTCCATGGATGATTCTCTACAAGGGTTCACATTTTTATTATGTATTTTCCTTGTCCCCTTTTACATTAACTAGTCTTTACTTGCTTTCTTGACATAAAATCTGATCATCTTGGAGTCAATATCCATAGATAATCATTTCAAATGGTCTACATTATTTACTTCCTTGCAAATACCCCTCCCTAGTCTAAGATGATCACCTTTGATGATGCCAAAATCGTCAAATCAACCCAAATTCAAGCGATGAATGCTCCGGCGATTGCAAGGCCAGAAAATAAGAGAAAACACGTAAACTAAGCCGGGGCGGATCCGGCTAAAGGCCCTCCGGCGTGAGAGTAAGTTCACGGTTTGTATGTAAGAAACCAAATTGATAGAGTTTCTGCAATATAAAAAGTAACGTACCAAATAATGAGCCATGGGACTTGTATTTATAAGGATGGATTGATAGAATCCATGTTGAAGTGAACTTGTAAAGAGATAAGGTATAATCCCAAGAGAATTATATCTTGTTAAGGAGTCATTGTTTGACTTGAATTGGTATTGGTAATTGTAATCCTGATTGGATCATGATTGTAGAATCCTTGTTGAGTAAGGACTGTATAATCTGATAGCCGGAAGGGCAAGGAACATGAATGTTTTATCTCGGACTTGACAAGTAGGCCGAGGTGAACGATTCTGCTTCCTCGTCATTATGTGACTGACCGGCAAAGGAACATGCCGGGATAAACAAATCTCTATCCTCGTCATTTGATGATATGCCGAGGTGAGAACATTTCTTTCCTCGTCATCTGTGACATCTCGGGATATGATGAGCCATGTATGAAGAGTCCGTCGTACACCTATCAATCAATGCTGGTATAATGGATTATGTTTATGGCCCAATCCATTTGGGCCCAGCTCGAACAAGCCCATGTGAGTATCTCGGGTTATACCGTTCAACCTTGAAAATCTTTCCATGGAAGAATATCATCTAGACTTACACATTTAGGTCACACCAAGATGTATGAGATACACTTGAGCCTAGGTCTCAAGGATGGTCCTTCTTGTGACCACCATTGAGATCTTCCTCTAAAGTTGATACATCTTGACCTAAGTTTCTTGTTAATTAATTTACTTTTCATGTCAAATCCCCTTTTCCCTAGCAAATGAAATGCTTTCAAAGTCCTAATGTATCCCCGGGATGGCTTGGTTAAGTGGATTCATCACTAATGACCACTAATAAAAGTCTAGGGAAAGAGAGGACAATGGATGCCAAAAATTCAAACATTCCTTTGTTTTTTCTGTTTCCCAAGTTACAGTTTCAGTTAAGTCCTATAAATATAGTTAGGTTTTTGGAAATTACAGTGACTGATTAGTAAATTGTAAAATTTTGAGATTGCAGCCTTGTCCGTGCGGATGATGTTACACTACAAACTCATCTACGCGGATGACATTGTCATCTGCAAACAGTTTTCAGTTTTTGTTGTTTTTCCAGTTTAGCCACTGTTTTTCAAATTGTTTTCCAGTCCAGTCCATTAGATTTCTTTTATTTCCAGAAAGTCCTTTTTAGTCAAATCCTTTTTCAAAACACATACACACACACAAAGTTTCAAGTATGAAAGACTCGTCTTACGAGACATTTCGGGTGAACGTCAAACGTTCTTCCCGAAGTGTAACGTGACCTCCGGACTCGTTTCTCTACTTTCGGTTTTTTTTTTTTTCAAAGTTTTGGCCTAAACCAAAATGGTGTGGCGACTCCGTTTATTTTTTAAGTTCGATATAGATTAACCATCCAAAAAAATTCTTCTCAAAACTTCCCAAAGTTTTGTCGGGCGCCAAAATCGGGTACATCACACTCGTGTAAACCCAACGACCCACAATGTTCTAGCTCCACACCACCCTAGACAAAAGAGTGCACAAAGTAAGCCCAAAGAATAACTAAGTGTGAGGGGCGTGTTAAAAAACTTATCCCACATCGGGAATAAACAAAAATTGTTATCAATATATAAAAAATCCTGAACTACTATTCTATAACCAATCATTTTTTAGATGATACCTGAATTTATTATTAATAAGTTCTTTGATATATACAAAAAAGCCACTACATGTTTTAAAAAAAGTACCACCACATTTTAAAAAGAATTTCTAGTTATTTACAAAAATATTATAGCGCATTTTGAAAAATGTTTTTTCTTAATCTTTAGAAAAACACTTTTTTCCCTTAGATTTTCACTAGAAGGGGTTACGAAGAAGTAAATTCATTTAATTCACTGAAATAATGTTTATGAATTTCAGGGGTAAGATATGGAATATATAATGCCACATTTATAGAAATTACAAAATATAAAGAAATTGTGGTGAATTAATAACATTGGTTCAATATATAGACCAATAGGCGACAAAATATTGGAGGTACATTTTACCTTTGACAACAAAAAATGAGTTTCAAATAAGACAGGGACCACTCAAGGAGTTTGTCCTTATAAATAATTGAGGTTTTTATACATGGTTCATTTGCAAAGGCACAACGCAAAGTGAGCTATAGCTAAAGATGAGTGGCGTTTGGTTTTCTCTTTTGGTTGTTTTGGAGTTTTTGGTGCATGACTGTGGCAGAACCTTTGGAGCCAGCTCCGGCAACCAAAGTCCCACCCTTCCTGATTATGAAGGTATGTAGTTAACTCATTTTTCATACTTGTACTATTTACAATGCTTGTGCTATAATCTTTTCGACCCATTTTAAACTAGACAAAATAAGATTACTCGAAGATTAGGTATTGTGCGTATATAAAGTGGGTAAGGGTTGCTGGTGGGATAAAAAATAGTAAATGAGTAATTGTTATACGTACGACATGTGAACTCCTTTAATTAAAAACATTAAAGACTTTCCATTTTACCCTAGTAAAATTTCAAATTAGATGACTAAAATTGATACTCCCTTCATCCCAATAATTGAAAAGATTTAGTGAATATCCAAAAATTGCAGAGTTTCAAGTAATTTTTCCATTTATGAGGTTTTAATCCCAAAGAAGATTTTTGAATATATATATGTGAATATATATATATATATATATATATATATATATATATATATATATATATATATATATATATATATATATATATATATATATACATATATATTAATTTTTTTCATTTCTTGTAAAATTTTATTATTATTAAACAAAATGAAAATGATTGATTTGAACATTGCCTTTATGTAACAATCTTTTTTCTTGTATATATATTATCATTCGAACACGGAAAGCGGTTCATTCAAAAAATCATGAATAATGTTTGTTCCCGCTGGTGGCTTATATGTATCACACTAAACTCTGACCTATCATCTGGCCGATGTAAGATGAGGTATTACAATGCATGTGTATATACATCTTTCAGTTGTTGCAATCAACAATTTGCTTATAAGTACGAAGCAGCCATGGGATAACGGATACAAGAACTTTTCGGCCAGTGATTGTGGTGATGGTAGTGGAGTTGTATGTACAAATGATGACAACAGCAACACTTGGCACATAACCGAAATGTAAGTTATACACCTTGGAGTAGTGAGAAGCACACTCAAATGATCATAAATAACTTTTCATTTTTTTAGAAGGATTGCGCTCATTTATTTTGATTAGCTCCCAAGCTTCTTTAGCAGACTCCACTTTCCTATTTCTTGGGCTAAAGAATCATTATTACGCTTTCAAAGTACGTTTTTGATTTTTAGAGACTTCTTCTTGTAATATAAAACCAGATTTGGATTTAGAGACAAATATTTAAAATATTTAAAATGAGTCATAGTCATCAATGAATTTCTAGAATCATGGCTAACACAATTAGTCTTCTCGTTGTTCTGTAGACATTACACCAATCACGGTCTAAGTGGCCAAATACCTGAAGAAATCGGAAATCTTTCTTCACTGAATATCCTGTAAGATGCTTATATAACTTACTCAAGAGAAGGGGTTAGTAATTTTTCTCTTATCCGTTTGATTTATGTTATTACCCATTTCCATTCTTTTCGTTTGCAGTGACTTACATGGAAATAAACTCAATGGTCAAATTCCTAATTCATTTTCCAAGCTGCTCAATCTCACAGAATTGTAAGTATCACTAATTGTTAGGAAAATATGACAGAAACTCGAAAACGCTTTCTTGCTAACAGTTACCGACAATCTTCTCGTACTCGTAAAATGCAACGATGTCGTGTGAAGTGCAAATTAAGTTTGTCCTAAAGTGCCCAATTTTATTTTGAGAAAATAAATGAGATTAACTTATAAGCGGATGAGCCGCTAAATCCTAAAAACGGATCCCATTCAAAATCGAACACGTGGCCAGTTTAACCCAAACTTTAACCAAAGTTGAGTTATATAGTCTTTAGTTAAATTAATATGGTTACCCCACATAGTTTCATCTAACAACCCTCACCTCCATCTTCCCTCCACTTGAAGTCCGGCGACACTCCTCCTTAGTCTTAGCTTTGTATTGTTCTTAAATCTATTTTCATCCTTCATCATATGATTTCTAAACCCATATTCAAACGTAAATATGCAAATCTGTAGTTTTCTTATCCAACAGGGCTTTTTTTTTTTTTTTTTTTGCTGTTCATCTGGGTTTATATAATAACATTCAACAATACATGTTCACTTGGAGTTTGGTTATTTAGCTAGAGAAAGTTAAAAGAAGTTGTAAACCTTAAGTGGGTTTATGAAATTGATTGCTTGGATGGGGAAGGTTCAAATGCAATTGTTAGTTATGGAAAAAGAGTTGAAAGCTTGTACTCCTTTAAACGAGTCCATGGAGGAAGAGATGAGGACGGACTGCAAGTTGATGGTTACTACTCCCCCATCCTTGGTTTAATATTTTTTGTTTGACTTTACATGATTATTAAGAAAATGTAAATATTGTTAGTATGAAAAATAAAGTAAAAGAGAGAAAGTGGGTAGAGAGTTTTATTATGAAAATTACAAGTAGAACATATTGTTCGTTTTAAATAATAAAGAACTTTAATTAATATGAGATCTACTTAAAAAATGAAAAAAAAAAAAGAACATTCAACTGGAATGGAAGTAGGATTAAAGAAGCATGGTTATTATGGGTTTTCACCTTTGAATTCTGCACCCTTGATTTTCTAATATTCTCCACTTGTTACAATCTTAAAGGCATCCATTTTTTCTTTGTTAGCGGGTGATTAGTCAACGTCTCTAATTCACTCCTAAAATAAGTACATCAAATTAATCTATTTGAAATCTATTTCAAATGTAAACTATAAATATGCAATTAATTTTAATTAAAATAAAATGAAATTACATAAAATATTGATCAAATTCATATTTGAAACCAAAGTTATAACAAATACACCCTACACACATGCAGTAGATTAGAAAGATGCTAAACAGAATAGAAAAAGGCTAAGGAAACAATAGAAGAGATATTTTAAGGAGATAATTGCAAGGCATATATAAGTTTCCCCTTTCAAGTATATATCAAATTTAACTTTGTATTTCAGCGCAAAATTTGTGTATAAGTGATATCCCATATTAAAATTATCTCACTTTGCCCTCTAAATCATAACGAATGTTAGAAATTTGATGAAAATGGTAATTTGCATGTTATGTGTGTTAGACAAATCAAAACTATCGAGCACAAAAGAAAAAGAATTACAATAAAATTGAAATACAATATACAACATAAAAATTAATAAAGAAAAAACCGCAAGTCATCGTCTTGAATTTGCTTGAATCCGAGCCGTGTTAGACACTCTCCTTAAGACTAATTAGCCCCCTCACTACAAGTGCTCGAGGTTTTCAATGGACGTTAGTCTCCCATGATAGAACGGATGAACCGGAACAATTTTGCACTTAAGTTTTCCGGCAAATTTCCCTATGCTTGGACAAAATCACCATGGATATTTCTCTAGGAGACCAAAGGAAGAAGATAACAAATTGTAAGAGGGAGGTGGAGAATTGATGGAAAAAGAAATCAATTTTCATTATTGTGGGTCTCTCTACTTACACTACCAGAAAAAGGTCGTTTAGCGACGGAAATTTCCGTCGCTAAAATTAAAATTCCGTCGCTAAAAATAATCAGCGACGGAAAAATTCCGTCGGTGGTCCGCCGCTACCAGCCCGTCGCAGTGCTCCGGCGGGTCAATTTCCGCCGCTATTTTTTTCTTTTACCGACGGAATTTAATTCCGCCGGTGAATTAATGGTTACAGCGACGGAAATTTCCGCCGCTATATTAATTTAATTTAATTAAATATTCATTTCAATGCGGAAATTTTCGTATTTGTAATAAAAATTAATTTAATTAAATTAATTTCATGAGGAAATTTCCGTCATTGTAATAAAATTTAAATTGAAATTAAATTATTTCAACGGCGGAAAATACCGTCGAAATTATTTAATTTTAATTTAAATTTTATTACGGACGGAATTTTCACTATGTTGAAATCAAAAATTAAATAAAAATTAAATGATTATAGCGTCGGAAATTCCGTCAAATTAATTTAATTAAATTAATTTTTATTACGCCGACGGAAATTTCCGCCGCCGAAATTAATTTATTTAATTAATTTTTCTTTCGGCATTAATTTCGGCGACGGAAAATTCCGTCGGCCGATTCTGAAATAAATTAAAAAAAAATATTTTAAAATATCAAAAAACCAAAATTTTTGTACGATATAACATTTCAATTTCTAAAACTAAAACTATAAAAACTAAAATTCAAATACCGGCAGTACCAAATAAAAACTAAATACCACCGTACCAATTCGGGAGGGGAGAGGGGGAGGGGGATAGGGGGATAGGGGGGAGAGGGGGAAGGGGGAAGGGGGAGAGGGGGGAGGGGAGGGGAGAGGGGTGGAGCGGGGGAGGGGAGAGGCGGGGAGGGGCTCCGCGGGTGCAAATGTCTCAAATGTTTACAAACAAGTATAAATTAATACAACAATGTCTAAAAAGTCCGCAATCAACCGGGGGACGCCGGGAATTATCTGGGAGTCCGGGCCGAGACGAGCCATCAACAGCGCCAATTGTCTCGAGTCTCGCATGGCGTCGATCGTTCTCCTCCTCGCATCTGCGTCGAACCGCCAAAGCATCCGCAAGCTTTGCCCGCTCGCGTCTCTCCTCCTCCAACGCAGCCTCCAGAGTGGCGACCCTCGGATCATGAAACATGGGCTGGTCAACATTTCTCCAGACGGCCGGTCGACGTCGACGGGCATTGCCGCCCGTAATCCCCATCCCTAACACTCGGGCTCCTCTCCTTGGATGTCCACGAGAGGTGACCTCTGCCAAACATCGAGCACGAAGGGGACGGGCTCGCCGGGAGGCGTTCCATCGGGAACAACGGCGGCTTGATATGCGGCTGAAAAATAAAACAAACAATTATAATCATATACACAATGTAAGGTACATAAATAAATTTACATATTCAAAATCAAGTCATTTAATGGTAGTTTACTTACAAAGGCGTGCTTGGTCGATCGTCAACCCATTGCGGAGGTTGATCGGGGCGCCGTAGAATTCCGAATATGGGTGCTAGCGTAAACATCCACAAAAGTGATATTCGGACCATACTCCCTTTCCTATAAATAAAATAAGCGAGATTATTACTTTGAAATTGTATATATAAATGCAACATTTAAAGCGATTTAAAAGCATGCATACACTACATTTACACTAAAACTATGGATTTCATAGCATCAACATTGGCTCCCGGCTAACATACGTACATAAACCTATTTAAAAGCATCCATACACTACTACATTTAAATTAACATACATACCATGCGGTCGTGATGCTCGGCGGCCGTGAGCGTCCCCCGTATGCAACGCCGCCGACCCAGGAGCCCGCTCTATTGGCCTTGGCTCGTTCGGATCTGACCTTCGCCGCGGGCGACCCCAATATTCGCAAAATTGAGCAAACACCTCAACGGTCATAAAAGTAGGACACAAGGGCCGTTGTCCCGCCGCGAGCCGAGCAAGATAATAATTTCTCTTCGTGGTACCTATAAAAATATGAATATCTTGTAAACATATAATGATGACATTATAAAATTAAAAGAGTATAATCATTGTTAATTAAACTAATTAAGGATAGATAAATATGTTACAAATAAAATCCTTAAACACTTGTGAGCACGCTTTCAAAGAAAACATATCTAGCCGTCGCCTCGGCGATGTACGGATCCCAATAATATTTAGCCTACAACATATAATGATAACATTACAAAACTAAAAGAGTATAATCATTATTAATTATAACATTTTAATAACAAACTAACATTTAAGTTTTAAATAAAAACCATTAACACATTACCCTAAACTCATCCCACGCATCCTCCTTACGCCTCTGTGGCAATTTTTTCCAGTTGGGCCAAAAATCGGTCATTTTCCGAGACCGCCGTATTGCCCGATCTTAGTGCCGGTGGTGGGGTATCCACCTACCCACTGCCAAGTATATTTATACAATAACATTTTAACTTAAATAATGAATTATATATAAAGCAAAAAGTAACCAACTTATATCAAATTAATGAAGAGTTACTTACTGGTCATAAAGTGCTTTGAGATCCGGACATATATCCTCCCTCGGAATCTACGGTAGTGCAGTACCGGCCCCGAGAGGTGGAGCTAGTACTGCGAGTGAGGGGTCAACACCATCGCTACCGGATCGGGACGGTTGCGTCCCGATAATCAAAGTGTAAATGGGCTTGGTCCTCTTACCCCCTTTCTACTAGAACTCATCTGTACTACGGTAAAAATATTAAAATATACAACTTTAACAATAGGAAACAATATATTCACAATACATCTAAAACTTTAAAGTTCTAATAATCTAAAGCATTCACAATACATATAAAACTTTAAACTATTAATAATATAAAGCATTCACAATACATATAAAACTTTAAAGTTCTAATAATCTAAAGCATTCACAATATATATAAAACGACGGATATTAAAAATAATCTAAAGCATTCACAATACATATGAAACTTTAAAGTTCTAATAATCTAAAGCATTCACAATACATATAAAACTTTAAAGTTCTAATAATCTAAAGCATTCACAATACAATTTTAAACTTTAAACTATTATTAATCTTCGTCCCCATCATCATCACCGGACTCACGAATTACTACAAAACTCGAGTTCTTCATCTTCGTCTTCGGACTCGATGAATCAAACTACTGGTTCCTCTTCCTCTTCCTCTTCCTCTTCCTCTTCCTCTTCCTCTTCCTCTTCCTGCGATTCATCAATATCAATGTGCGCGAGATGACTTTGAGCAGGCGGGGAGTTGGCAAATTCCTTGGTAAGATATCCTCCTCGGGTTCATCAACATTTTGAGGAATATGAGTGACATCATCTAATGGATGATTAGGCGATGAAACGTTAGGTGGCACGGCATTTCATCCTCTTGATAGGGTTGTTTCTAATGACGACTCTGTAGTTGTCGACGAGGGTAGGTTGTCAATCATGCTCCTAGCCTTGGTCATCCAAACAACCCACAATCCGTCGGGTCGCGGACGAGGGTAGGGAGTCATGTATACCTGTTGTGCTTGAGATGCTAAGATGAAGACGTCGTCGCCATTATGTACGGACGAGTCCTTTACATCGACGAGGTCAAATATGGCGTGCTTCTTAACACCTCGCACGGCATCCCGCCAATCACAATTGAACAAGACAACACTTTGTTTCTACCCAAATACTCCACCTCGACTACTTCTTTCAGGACGCCATAATAATCATTCCCTATAAGCTTCACACCGCTATTCCACGTCAATTTAGAGCCCCCGTAAGCTTTGGTATGAAACACATAGCCATTCACGAAATAACCGTTGTATAAATGAACGTTCAAGTACGGAGATGATGCTAAATGTCTTAACCTCGCGCTTTGGCATCACCCGGATGTTCGGCTATCTATAAGACAATATTGTAACCAATTTAATACAATTTTAAGATTGAATGTTTAAAGAAGTGTATAGAATAAATTTGAATGAAACGAAATATTTACATATTTCCTTAGCCGCTTGGAAATTCTCTTTGTCCTAGTTGCGATGAGTTACGGGAGATAAATCCTGAGCTAAATCTTCAAACATTCTCGCAATAGGGTTAAACAAGGCATTTCATATGCGGGTAATTAAACATGCATAATTTAATCGACGAGGCGTAAACATAACATCAATGACTTACTTGATATATTCCCAACCTCGTCGCGGTTAAGAAGAACATACGTTTCGACCGCGGCAAACTCTTTAGCGGTTAACGTACGCGTACCCAACCCGTTTGCCGAGGAACCGACCGGGGATGAAAATACGAGTAGATGTTTCCCTTAGACGGAAAACCACCATCGTAATTGCGGCCAACCCTAGTCAATCTCGTATCAACATCGGGAGGAAAATATGTTCCGACAAAGGCAACAATCTCATCTATGATAACGGCCTACGAAATTGAGGCCTCGACCATGGCCCTATTGCTCATCTTCCTTTTCAATTGGCCTAGATACCTAAAAAGTCATTCGTAGATTAAAACATAAATAATGTTAAAGAAGGTATATTGTTAACGCTCAAATTATTTAGAAATAGAATAAATTCAATTACCTCTCAAATGGATACATCCATACGTATTGATTGGACCACCGAGCTCTAGCTTCGTATGCCAAGTGGACCGGTAAATGCTCCATAGAATCAAAAGAATGAAGGAGGAAATATCTTCTCAAGTTTGCACAAAGTCACTACGATGCTCTCCTCAAGCTTTTTCATGTGATCAACACGCAGGTGTGGTCGATGTTAACGCTCGGAAAAACTCGCTTAACTACGTTAACGCCACCCGGATATTGTCGGGCAAGAGACCCCAGAGCAATCGGAAGTAGCCTATCCGGCCAAAACGTGGCAATCGTGACTCTTCAAACCACTGCACTTTCCCTCCTCTACATTGACACGATTACCAATGTTAGACGCGTAACCATCTGGAAGCCTTAACTCCTTGAGCCATTTCGGGAGGAGGAGCCTCTTTTCCTTTGTAAGCACGTATTGAGCCATCGGTCTAAGCGGTTTTACCATTGACGTCGTATACCAAGTCTAAGGCCGGCCGCCTACATATTTCCTTAAGGTCCTTTCGAGCTTTTTCGTTGTCTTTAGTTGTTCTCTTGAAATCCATCAACGTGTTAAAACATTATCGAATACATTCTTCTCAATGTGCATCACGTCGAGGTTATGTCGAATGAGATTTGTTTTCCAAGATGGCGGCTCCCAAAATATACTCCTCTTGATCCGAGTTATGGGTAGTCCCAAACCCTTGTATTTTGGTCTTCGAAAACTTTTTCCCCCACCGAGGATCGGGCAATCTAGATACCTCCTCATAGACCGTGTCACCACTTAAACGAATCGGGGCCTCATCATGGTCAATCTTGTTCTTTTTAAACGCATTCTTCCGGGTCCCGAATGGGTGGTCCTCCGAAAGAAATTGTCTATGGCAATCGAACCAACATGGTTTTCCAGAGTGCGTGAGCGTGAAAGACTTTGTGTCACTCATACAATACGGACAGGTGCCAACTTCCCGTGGGTGCTCCAACCCGATAACATCCCATATGCGGGAAGTCATTAAGCGTCCACATCAACGCCCGCCTTCATGCTTGAGAAATTCTCTCGCTTGAAAGCATCCCACGTTTCGACCCCATCCTCCCAAAGCCGCTTCAATTCGTCCATCAAAGGTCGGAGATAGACGTCAATGTTCCTCCCGTGGCTGTTTGGGCCGGGATGAATAACGACAAGAACATGTAGGGATCACTCATACACAACCAGGGCGGAAGATTGTAGACAAGTGGCTATAACCGGCCAACAAGAGTAAGATTTTGCCCCAGGACCAAACGGATTGAAACCATCGGAAGCGGATGCATAACCGTATATTTCTTGCTTCGGACGCAAAGTCGGGATAAGTCTCATCAAAGTGTTTCCATGCCTCCCCATCACCGGGATGAATCAACACACCATCTTCACGCAAACTTTCCTTATGCCAACGCATTGCCTCTGCAGTAGATTTAGACGCGTAGCGGCGTTGCGGTCTTGGAATCAACGGCATGTAACGCAACCGCTTATGTGGTATGTTTTTCTTGTGTTTTGAACTCCCCTCCGACTTGGCTTATATCTACTTTGTCCGCAAATTGAACACTCTGTCTTCTCGTGAATCTTCCTTGTAGAATAGCATGCAGTCATTCTTACACGCATCAATCTTTTTCATAACATAGCCCAATCTGCCCAACCAACTTCTTTGTCTCATAAAAGTTTGTAACCATCTTATTCTCTTTCGGCAACATCCGCTTAATTGCTTTCATGATACGATTATAGCATCGGCTAATATTGCAATCGCCCTTTATGTTAAGGAGCTCACCACAGCCTCCAACACACCGATCTCGCAACTGGATAGACCTTCTCTTTGCGTAGTCCATAGCATCAATAAATTTCTTGGCCGCAGGGGTTGGTTCTTCGTTGGTTCTCTCGACCAATCGAAGGAAGGACCGGCCGCATCCCTAACCATATCTTCCATATTCAAAGGTGGTTCTTCATTGTCCCGAATAATAGGTTCGGGTTCGGGAGGTACATGAATATTCTCGGGGATTATTCGCAACATTTGTGCGCAATCTCGGCTCACCATGACGGGTCCACCGTTTGTACCCAACTTCAAACCCGTTACGCAAAAGATGTTTCGAGTCTCGATCAAGCTTAGATACTTGACATTACAACACTTGTCGCATGGACACCTAATCTTACCATCCTTATCCATGTGACCGGTTTTATTTAATTGAGCAAATTCAACAAACCCCTTCAACCCTCTATAAAACTCGGGATTGATACCGCGTTGATTCGGCAACTTCCGCTTATACATCCCAACTACGATCATCGTTAATGTACATCACTCCCCGCATTGCAATCCATATATTATACGTACACTCAATTTAATCGACGGATGAAACAAAATCGGGATGTTAATAATTATTGGATTTCATAATATATTAACAGTTTAGAAGTAATTAACGTATTATCATTCCCTAAATTTGAATTACAAACTTAAAAGCAAATTACGAGATCTTCTTAAAAAATAAATATAAAGCTTCTAACTCATATTTAACAATATATTAACGAGGTCTTCTTAAAGTGTCTAGGAACTCGTTCCCGCCTCCCGAACTCGAATCTCTACTCTTCCTCCCGCCTCGGTCCCGGGAGGTCTTTGGTCTAGGTATGTTGAAAAAGTCGGTCGAACCTCGTCTGGCTCGGGTATCGTGTGGTGGTGGATATATCCGCCCGGTAGCTCTCGCACGTTGCTCTTTCCTGCCTCAAGGCCTCCCCTCGAGCTATCACTTCGGGATCATTTCTCAAAGCAGCTCTCCGAATCTCCGTCTCTCATGTCTGCCGCAATGTCGCCGGTGATTTCATCGTGGTGCTCTTGGCCTCCATGCCTCTTAATGTCCTACTAAAGAATAGTCCGCCCCAAAACACTCTCGGCGTCGAGCCTCTATCATCGCCCGTGGCAGACGGCCTTGCCTCCCTCGTACCATGTCGAGATACTCGGTGGTCGAAATGTGCTACCTCTAGTATGACCAAGAGTGGTCGTATCGGAAGAAAGCCCTCTAGAAATGCTCACAAAGAAATGTGTAGTCTCGAGGCTCGCCATAATCATCGGCATTGTATTAGTCCACAACCGTTTTCTCTCAAAGTCCGAATGGTCCGTCGCGGTATCCGTATCTGCTCACTAGAGATGGAATGCAAAAGGATGATACATGTAGTCCCTAAGTCGGATAATAACCGACCACCTCGAATATCTCTCATGGCCGCAATCCCCATGCCGGAATCCAATAGTTCAGTTTGCGGTCTCATATCGGGCCAAGGCCAACCTCCTATGCCAACTCTCGGTGGCGGCATCCCTCAATATCCCTGCGTTTGTCCGGTCACCCAAGGTAATGCGAGTCACGCCCTCTCGCGTGGCGAGATCAAGCGAAATCTCTCATGCACGGCCACAATGATAGTAATCTGGTGCTGAAACCCATGTACTCGGATCCTCCGGCTAATCTATCAATGCCGTGGTATGTCTCATGCTAAGCAGGTTGAATGATGTCCATCGCTCACCGACCGCATTGAATATGCCTGATGTCAACTCCTCGATCACCTCTCGCCGATGATCTCTAACGGCGCCAGAAACTCTGGACACACTCCGATGTAGCCGCAGTAGTGCTGGGTATTTAATGAGCAATAAACATGAATATATCTAAGGAAGTGGATAGATCAAACAGTCCAAGCCGGGTCCGACTCAACTGCCATATGAGTCAAGTCTATGAATCTATCACAACTACAAATGCCCGATACCCGCCCGCTAATAATCCCAAGAATTCAGATATTGCCCAGAATCATCACCTCCTGTCTGAGGAAATGCCACGCCCCCGACTCGCCCACACCCGGCCGGCTGCTCGAAATCCTCCATCGTCGGGCACCCGTATCGTTGTACGACAGGTGAACACATGTCGCTCCGAATCCCAAAAGACTGGCGCCTGATGCATCCCAATCAATCTTCCAATCTTGTAGACCGATGTACGGCATGCTATACCTCCCGTCAATAAGTTTCCTAAGTTGTTTTTTGGTGAAATACGTGAGTTCAAGAATGTCTTGTTGAAATTGAAACTCAAGGGAAACAATTTCTCCATTGTAATGCTCCACGCCTTAAACAAATGGGACTTTTACCTATTAATATCATGGAATAACGCATCAACAAATCTCGAGCTCTAGTTCAAACTAAATCTAAAGGATAATGGTGTCCCTACCTAACCACCTACCATTCTTTTGCGTATGTTGATAAACCTATCCCATCCAAATGCGTGATTACTATTTGTGGAATAATTTTAATAATATTTATCTTTTGTTGTGTACTACACAATTTTACAACGATGAATTAAATTAACATTTATAAACAAGATGAGAGTCAAGTATCATCCACAACTATCAAAACCCCACCTCAAATTAAATGCTAAAGATAGAGCAAATAAGTTCTGCCAATTGAGCAAAGGATTTTCTTCGCTTAATATAGGTTTTTCCGCTTTCATCAGTTCTCCTCTCTAATAATAATAATAATAATAATAATAATAATAATAATAATAATAATAATAATAATAATAATAATAATAATAATAATAATAATAATAAGCACAATAATAATAATAATAATAATAATAATAATAATAATAATAATAATAATAATAATAATAATAATAATAATAATAATAATAATAATAATAAAAATAATAATAATAATAATAATAATAATAATAATAATACAATGATTAATAATAATAATAATAATAATAATAATAATAATAATAATATATTATATAATAATAATAATAATAATATTATGATGATTATTATTATTATTATTATTATTATTATTATTATTATTATTATTATTATTATTATTATTATTATTATTATTATTATTATTATTATTAATAAATAAGGAAATCTCCCCATACCCTACGCCTCCCCAGCCCTATACCCTATACCCCCATGGGCCCTACGCTCCCATGCCTCTACGCCTCTACGCCTCTATGCCCTACGCCTCACGCCCCATGCCTCTATGCCCTATACCCTATGCCCTTAGGGCTCAGGTTTAGGTTTGGTTTGTGGCTTGGTGGTTTGTGTGGGTTGTGGTTGTGGGTTGTGGCTTGGGGGTTGGGGGGCTTAGGTTGTGGCTTGTGGCTTGTGTTGGGGGCTTGTGGTTATGGCTTAGCAGGGCTTGTGGCTTAGGTTTAGGGCTAGGCTTGTGGGTTGGGGGGTTAGGGCTTGTGGCTTGTGTTGTGTGGCTTGTGGTTTGTGGTTTAGGCTTGTGTGGCTTGTGTTTGGGGGTTGGGTTAGGGTTAGGTTTGTGGTTGTGGTTAGATTTGAGTTGGGTTGTAGGTTTAGGTTTAGCTTAGGTTTAGGTTTAGGTTTGTGTGGCTTGTGTGGTTAGGCTTTCAGGGTTTAGTGGCTAGGTTTAGTGGTTTAGGTTTAGCCAGGGTTGTGGCGTGAAGCTGGGGTTTGTGTGTCAGGCTAGTGGCTTCAGTGGTTTGTGGCTTGTGGCTTAGGTTTGGGGGTTTAGGTTTAAATAGGTTAGGGATAAGAATTGCAAGGGTTCTTTGTAGCTATTCCTGGGCCTGGTAAATTGCATACAATTTTAAAATTTTTATCCAAAATAAAACAAAACAAGATTAGTCCAAAACTATTGAATCAACTAACTATTAGGTCAACACTCTGAGATTATTGTCTCATAAGTCATAAACTAATTAAGATATCCGTAAAATAAAGACCCACATCATTACCGCCGAGCACACCGCACTCTCTCGGCCCCCACCACCGCTGCATGTCATCATCTACATCGTAAGCTTCAATGTTGACATCGTGAAGGGTTGTCTCTCGCACTCATCAAGCTCCATATCTCGCCTTCGCGATGAAGGCTTAGGAGGCAAAGACACCCTCTGTGGGCCTCAGTATTGCTCGGAAGTCAAGGAATCTGGGAAGTCGACCGAGAAATGGATGTATAATTTGCCCTCATGAATGGTCTTTGGTACATTGGCATCCCTTCGTCATTTATTGCCTTGAATTGATCTCGCCAGCGCTTAACAACTTCTCCAGGTTGGGATTTGATGAGGAGCCGCTCGTTATCTAGATGAGTCAAGATAAATTGGAAGCCACATAATGCCTCGCAAGGGTCAACGCGTGCTCAACAAATATGTCATCACCCTTTCGCTTGAACTTTGGGTGCTCTTTCTATTGTAGTACAAAGACTATGTCTCCAAGAAGAGTGTCGTGGTATAGGGTGTATAGGTATAGGGTTTAGTGGTTTAGGGTTTAGGGTTTAGGGTTTAGGGTTGTGGGGTTAGGTTTAGGGGTTAGGTTTGGTTTAGGGTTTAGGGTTTGTGGTTTATGGTTTAGTGGTTTAGGGGTTGGGGGTTAGGGATATAAGAATTGCAAGGGTTCTTGTAGCTATTCCCAAATTGGTAAATTGCATACAATTTTAAAATTTTTATCCAAAATACAACAAAAACAAGATTAGTCCAAAATTAGGAAACTAAACCAACTATTAGACAACACTCGAGATTATTGTCTCATAAGTCGAACCTGCATTCGGACCCAGACAGAAGGGAGAGAATTGAAATGTGGAATTACCCGAAATTAAAGATGAAATAGCACTGTGGTAAGAGCGGCTCGATATTTGTTTTTTTCAAATTCAATTGCCGGAGAGAGATAGAGAGAGAGAGGATGGGAGTGAGGGATTTAGAGGCTAGGTGTCCGATTAATTTGGTTTGAAAGTTTGAATTGGATTATCTCGCTTGTTGTTCGTTCGGAAATTTTGAAATTTTAAATGAGCGCCAAGAAGAGTGTCAGGAGCTTCATCGGCTTCTCCCGGGAATGTAATTTTCTCGTCCATTTTGCATACCCTTCTCCACAACCACTTCCAAGACCTTCTTCTCCCCGTACAACCATTTCGCCCTTGCATTGTGGGCGCGGTCTTTCTCCCGGAAATTTTGAATTTTTTTATTAAACACGACGGAATATTTCCGTCGCCGATAAATAAAAATTATTAAATTATCGGCGGCGGAAATATTCCGTCGGTGTTTATTAAAAAAAAAAACCATTTAATTTCACCGTCGGAAATATTCCGTCGGTGTAATATTTCGAAAAGAAAAATAAAAAATATTTTAATTTCAGCGTCGGAATATTTCCGACGCTGATAATTAAAAAAATAAAAAAATGATATATTTTCACCGGCGGAATAATTCCGTCGCTGTTAAAGATTTAGCGGCGGAATATTCCGTCGGTAAATCAACCGCCAAATTAGCGGCGGAAATAAACGAATATTCGAGGAATATTCTTTTTAGCGGCGGAATTTAGCGGCGGAATTAAATTCCGTCGCTAAATTTGACGCCAAAATAATTCCGACGCTAAATACTATATTCCGTCGCTAAATAGCGACGGAATCTGTCCGTCGCTGTTTTTTCCGTCGCTAAATGACCTGTTTCTGGTAGTGTTATAGCTCCACTAACTCTCCCATCAATACCCAATTAATCTTAGTATTAATATGAGACTCATTACTTTCTATTCAAGAAGTTTAATACCAAACTTTGTAACTCCAAATTCCAAAGTAATTATCCATATTAATCCCTCAATTAATCTAGGAATTATGGGACATCAATAGTGGTGTTAACTTTTAAAAGTTACACTTTAACCCACTTACTCTGAGCTATCATATCTTTCTCATCCAATACCAAATTGGACATCTATATATTTCATTTTCATGTTCTCACAACGTGGAACATGAACCCACATTAATCTTTGTCAAATGACAAACGATTCATGTAAGGAAAATACACAATTTCCTTCACATATAACGAATTTTTCCAACAATCCCCCACATGAAGGAAATTAAAGACGAGTTTGGTGATAGAGTCCGGCAGACGAAAAACTTGCATACGATAGGTGTGGGAATGCCCATTGAACCTTCGCTCATACAAGAATATTTACTCTACTTGCAAGTCGGTAGACGCGATGTCCTTGAACCGTTATGCTTTTTGTGTAGCCGATCATATACTGAACATTTTGCCTGGTTCTGTGAGAGGGTCTAAGAATTGAGCCTCACACAATTCTTCTCGAAGCGGCCCCACTTCTCTCTCACGTAGGTGATTTCTTAAAGGTAACTCGTATTACCCCGCTCGAATTATCGACGTGAAAGAATCATTAAAAGCCATAAGCTTATCCTTGTCCTTTTTGGGATGTCAGTAACTGGAATGGACTTGGGGTTGGTTCTCTCACAGTGACGCTACAAGGCTTTTAACAGTTAGATTGTCCCATTGAATCTAGTTCTTGGGATCTCCAGTCATCTAGATTGGGTTTTCCGCTGTGTTTAACTTTTAAGAGGATTACATCTCATTCCCCTGATCGAACTTTCAACTAAATCTCTATTTAACCCTTTGGTTAACGGATCCGTTTTTCATTTGACTTCACATTGTCAAATTAGTTGAGAGTAGTTGTTTAATGGTATTATGTCTTAGACATATATGTCTATACTACCATTACACATATTGCCAAAAGTCTTTTCAATCATAAATTGACTTTAGCAATATACCATCTTGCTAACACAAGATTTATCCATTTGATAATTGTTAACTCAAATTCATTTAAATCTCAGCTATTCCATATTGATCATTTCCAAAATTTCAAGAATATCCTCCTAATGACTTGTTTAACAACAAGTCTATTAGTTTTTCTTGAATTTGAATCAACAGATCACATTGACTAGAATTTTCTTTAGTTAACATATCTTTTTTGGATTTAATTAACAAAGTGATGTAGTCACTCTTGTTTAAATCCACACAATCAAACCTTTGATGTCATTATCTTTGTACTTGTCTCTAGCATACAATGACTTTACAAACTAGCACATTTTCATCTAGGTTCCATTTCTTGAAACATTTCAACACTTTGATCTATTTCATTCAAAGTACCATATATTCACTTCCATGAATTTGACATCAATACCATGATTTCCATTGATTTTATTTTCTTTTGATTTATATATATATTCAAACTTATTGAATCATATATAACAAACCAATATGCACAATTGTTATGAACATAACTCTTGAAACATAATCCACCATTTAGTAACCAAATTCAATTTCTTTGATAATTGGACTTGCCACTTTGCGAAACACCCCCACATTAACAAGTGTACGTAGGCCTACGTTTCCATACTTCATATGGACTTCTTATTTTTTTCTTGGGGAAACCTCTCAAAAAGGTAATTATTTTTCAAAGTATACCCACCCCCACATTTTCGAAGTAGTCCCAAAATTAGCAATAATGCCAATTTTCATTATTAACACCATTTGATCATGATGTACATTGTGGACACTTTGTTTCATTGCTCATGTTCAACAAACCCCTCGAGTTGTTCTATGTAAATTTTTTCTTCTAAATCGATATTTAGAAAGGTTATTTACATCCATTTGATGTATTTCAAATTCTGCTATGCAGCAATTGCAAATACAATTCTTTATTGTCGTGATGAGAGAATAAGTATAAAAGTAATCAAGGTCTTCATTTTTCTTGTAATCCTCAATTACAAGTCTAGCCTTGTACTCATTGATTGTTCCATCGGTCTTCATTTCCTATTTGAAAATTCACTTATATGCTAGTGATTTACTACTCGGAGGTAAATCCACTAGTTTCTAAGTATGATTTTCCAAGATTGAATCAATCTCACTTTTAATGGCCTCTTTCCACAAAGATTCTTCCAAAGAGCTCAATGTCTTTATAACTTTGTGATTCACGTTCTAGCATGGAGGTTAGACTAATTCGCCCCCTCACTACAAGTGCTCGAGGTCTTCAATGGACATTAGTCTCCCAGGATAGAACGGATGAACCGGAACAATTTTGCACTTAAGTTTTCCGGCAAATATCCCTATGCTTGGACAAAATCACCATGGATATTTCTCTAGGAGGCCAAAGGAAGAAGATAACAAATTGTAAGAGGGGGGTGGAGAATTGATGGAAAAAGAAATCAATTTTCATTATTGTGGGTCTCTCTACTTATAGCTCCACTAACTCTCCCATGAATACCCAATTAATCTTAGTATTAATATGAGACTCTTTGCGTTCTATTCAAGAAGTTAATACCAAACTTTGTAACCTCAAATTCCAAAGTAATGATCCATATTAATCCCTCAATTAATCTAGAAATTATGAGACATCAATAGTGGTGTAACTTCTAAAAGTTACACTTTAACCCACTTACTTTGAGCTATCATATCTTTCTCATCCAATACCAAATTGGACATCCATATATTTCATTTTTATGTTCTCACAACGTGAAACATGAACCCATAATAATCTTTATCAAATGACAAACGATTCATGTAAGGAAAAATATACAATTTCCTTCACATATAACGAATTTTTCCAACAATGTGATTGATATTTTGGTCATTCTCATTTTTTTATTTCTCTTTGATTTAATTTTCTCACTAATATAGTGTACAATGAATTTAATAAATATTTTAACCATTATTTATTATATTAAAGTTATAATAACAATAAAATAAAGAGTAGGTCTCCGGAGAAACGCGTTTCTTCATAAGTTATGGAGAAACGTGTTTTTCCAAAAAAAAAAATTATAAATTTTTTTTTTTTTTTTGCATTCATTAAAAAAACTTCTGGATATCAGTCTCAAAGGTTCTGGATATCCAGAACCCTTTGATCATGATATCCAGAAGTTATGTTAGAATGGGATCAACACATACCAACTTTCTGGTCATGGCCTTCACTTTTTTCTGGATATATTTTTCACTGTTTTCTGGATATACTTTTCACTGATTTCTGGATATAGATTTGGCCAAGGTTATGGTCAATACAAAATTTCTGGATATCCTTTCTCTTAATTTCTGGATATACTTTTTAGTGATTTCTGGATATATATACTTGGTCAAGGCCAAAGGCCAAGGCCAAGGGCCAAGACCAAGGGCTAAGGCAAGGTCATGAGTAATATAAATTTTCTGGATATCAACTTAAAAAGATTCTGGATATCACTTTCAAAGAGTTTTGGATCTTCAGAACATTTAATATTGATATCTAGAAGCCTTTCAAAAGGTTCTGGATATCTAATACAAAAATTTCTGAATATCCTTTCAAAACGTTCTGGATATCCAGAAACTTTCAAAATGAATAACCAGAAATCTAGAGTGCACCGACGGGAACGATGGAAAAAACCCGTTTCTCCATAAATTATGTTTCTCCCTAGATTTTGGCTAAAATAAAACACAAAAAATCTTTTAAAATAGTAAAATTTCTTAATTAACACCAAAGAAAGAAAAAGAAAGATAGAAAAAGAGAAACAAAGGTAAAAAAGAAAAACGAAACAAAATAACCTTGCTACTTTCACGAGCCACTTTCCTGTCACCAATCTCCGCTGTTCCATTCTTTTAGTTAGTAGTATTCTTCCTATTTTAATATTTATGGGTATTATAACTTTTTCAATAAAATTATTTTTATATTGTTAATTTTTTATGTATAATTTAACCAAAGAGTGTTTATTCTCACGTATTTTAGTTTAGACAAATGTGCAACTCGTTTAAGTGTTTAATGTTAAGAGTAAAACATCAAAGTTTCGGGGTGAAAGTGGACTAGGATGTCTAATTTTTTTAACGAGAAAATGACGGAAGGATTAAATTGCAGTAAAATTCTTGAGAAAATTTACTGCCTGACTTGAGGCTATTTGTCTTTAGGCTCGTAGATTCATTGCAATATAAAAAAAAAACAAACCCTTTTCTTTACCGAGAAATGAGAATAATCTCAATTCCGTGATACCCATTCCTAAATTAGTACAATCGGAGCATGTAATTCGGTAGTTGATACACATAATTATATTTTCAATTACATCTATTGCCACCGCCACCAGCTGCCGCCAGCTCTCAGCGCCCCCCGCCACCACCACCATCTCCGGTGACCGTCACCTCCAACCTCCGACCACTCATCTCCAACCACCGCCGACCTCCGATCGCCACCACCGTCGACCGCTATATATTTCAGAATTGTGAATTGAGATATAAATGCTTTTTTTTCATGGGAATAGAAATCATGAACAAGAAACTTAAACTATACATTATAGTGTTATACTTAAACATTTAATATTTAATTGATCTACTTTTATACGTTTAAGATAAAAAAAAAAAAAACAAATTTATCATTTGTTCAGAAGTGAGAAATAAATTTATAAATTAAACAATTATTCAACTTTAAACAAAAATTGAGTTAAATTGATTTATCATTTGTTTGGATAGAATTTGAGGGCAAAATCATTTTTAACTTTAAAATATAAAAAAAAAAATCAATTTTCAGTTCTTCATAAAGATGTCATAACATATTTACTTAACTTTAAACAACTGAGAAATGATATTTTTTATTTTTCACAAGTGAGTAATAACTGATAAATTTGGTTTCTATTGTTTTAAAGGGCATGTGACATCAGACAATTGTGAAATCATAAATTATTGAAATCTATTTATATATTTTATTTCTAAGGTTATTTGACAACAAAATTATTTTTTACTTTGAACAACTGATAAATTGAGTTATCAACGAATTTTGTTGATTTCAGTTATTAAAAGGGTACATGACACATGCTCGTCTTTAGTTTAAACAAATTAAAAATGGATTTCTCATTTATTTAAAGGGTACGTTACAACACATTTATCTTTAAATTAAATATATGAAAATTGATTTCTCAGTTGTTTAAAGGGTATTCGAGGATTCATCTTTAAATTTAAGAGAAATTACGTATCAATTGTGAAAATTTGAGATATGGATTTATTAAATTTTATACATAATTAAAAACAACTGAAAAATGAATGTCTCGGTTTTTAAGATGTGAACAAATAAAAAAATGAATGACTCAGAAATTGAGAATCAATTGTGAAAAATTGAGAGATGATATATCAATTTTTATACTCATATATGAACGAATGAGAAATGAATACTTCATACTAATGCTCAGACGTGAACAAATGAAAAATGGTTTTCTCAAGGCTTTTTTCCAAATAGGTTCAAATTCTTAGATTTTTAGAGTTGAAAAATGAATTTTTTATTTCTAAAATTTGAATAATCTCATGAGTGTACTTGTTTGAGTCATATTTATGATACGATTAAATTGGTGGTTTTAGATAATTTTCTTTTATTTTTAGATTTTGAGATATTTTTAGGAGAAAAAAAAAAGAAGAAAGAGAAAGAATGCTGACTAAGTTGATGACACATGGTTGTGTTTCTGTGTGAGTCGTGCGTGTGTTTGTGAGGGGTGAGGGGCAATCTGAGTAAAGAGAAAATTCCAAGGACTTTTTGATTAGTTTCTAAAATGTCTGGTTTTATTTGTAATTTTAACATGTAAAAGGATTTTTTTGTAAATGGCCCATTGCACAATCAATTTATTTTATGTAGACAATCATCGTAGCTTTTGAATAAATTACTTTCAATGTTTGTACGCATCTTTTTTCCTTTGAATCATACAATCATGAACCTTGGGGGCACGAGGTGAGACAGCCACCCGCCCACCATTCCCCATTCTCATCACAAAAAGAGTATGATAACTCAGATGAAGATATTTTGGGTTAAAATATTTTGGGATTTAGCTTACGAGTTTCATGAGGCCATAATCTAGGAATTTGGGAGTTTGAGCTTCAGCAACCAGTAGGGGATTTGATTTAGAAGGCACAATAACAACTTGCGCAGGGCATCTTGTGGCCAGTCACCTCCTTGTTGGTCACCTTCATTGCATGGTTCGTATCATCATCAACCTAACCATTAGTAGTAGTAGTAGTCAAAGAATTTGGCTTAGAAATCATAATATGTGTGCTTGGACTAGCCTGATCTATTGAAGACCTTTCCATATCCATATACTTATCATTCATTTGTGATATATCATCTTTGACATGAAGCCTGACCTAAATCCTCCTTACATTCAATCCACTTTTATTTTCGGCAGTGACATCTTTTCTGCCATTTTAGCTTTGAAGTCAGTCCTTAGATTTATACTCATCGTGCCCCTTAGTCTTTATCTGCTTATCAACCCCATCAACTGTAGAAAAACACACGGTAAGCCAGTGGAGAAGAAATAGGCGCTGGTGAAGAAGGAGGCGCTAGTGAAATTATATTCCGTCTTATGAAAATAATAGCAGTTGTTACAAAATATACCAACCCTGAACCTAGAGTACAAGTCAATCATGAACTATCTATATTAACCTAAGATTATGGGATCAATTATTTACAATCACATTCCTAAAATATATTTCCTATCCGAGAATAAAATATTGACAACCATATATACACGACTCCGTATATTACGTCGTAGCTTGACAGCTAGTGCTTGAAACTGGGGTTTAGACAAACCTTTAGGAATATATCAGCAAGTGTAGAGACATAGTGTAACTTTAGAAAACCACGGGTGACAACCTCACAAATAAAGTTATAATCAATCTCAATGTGTCTAGTGCGAGCTCGAAAGACGGGGTTGTGGAGTACTGAGAGATTATCACAAAACAAGGACGAAGGAGTAAACGGATGTCGTAGTTCACGAAAAAAATATATGAGAACCACCGAATTTCAGCAGTCGTGGTAGTAAGGGCACGATACTCAGCTTCACTACTAGAGTGGAAGATAGTGGTTTGTTTCTTGGCAATCCATGAAACCAGGTTAGGACCAATAAAAATGCAAGCTCTAGTAGTGGAACGACGATCACCAGGATCACCTGCCCAATCGGCATCAGAGTAGGCACAGATGGAAATGTAAGACAAAGATGAGTTGTCCCTTTGACAAAATAAAGGACAAGTTCGGCAGCCACCGAATGAGTAGTGCGGGGTTGGTGAACTAACATATCTGATTTACTGAAAAAACAATGTCAGGACGTGTCAAGGTGAGATATTGGAGTCCACCAACGAGACTCCGGTAGATGGTTGGGTCAGGTAAGGGGTCACCGTCCAGACCAGAGTGTCGAGTATGAGGTATGGTAGGTGTAGAAGTAGGCTTGCAGTTCGTCATATTGAATCGAGCAAGGAGGTCGAGAGCATAACGAGACTGACCCTAATGTAACATCTCATTAGTACGTGTTGCTTCTAAACCCAAGAAAAACTCAAATCACCCAAAAAATGACAACTGTCAAAAGTGTCACATATGGCATGGATAACAGATGAAATAGTGGTTGAAGAAGAACCGGTAATAATAATATCATCCAAGTAGACTAGTATAATAATCGTGGCCTTAGAGGAATGCCAAATAAACAAGGAGGAATATGAGCGACTTTTGAAGAAACCATGACATAGAAGAAAATCATGCAAGCGCCGGAACCAAGCACGAGGAGATTGCTTCAACCCATAGAGTTCCTTATGAAGTTTACAGACATGATTAGGAGTAGAGGTATCAACAAACCTGGGAGGTTGTTTCATGTAGACCTCCTCAGGAAGAATACCCTTAAGAAACACATTGCGAACATAAAGTTGCTTGGTGTCCCAATGTCGGGAGTGAGCCACTGTGAGGATGGTGCGAATGGTGGAAGGCTTTACAAAGGGGCAGAAAGTCTCATCATATTCAAGGCCTCCTTATTGAGTGAATCCCTGAGCAACTAGGCAAGCCTTGTATCTATGATTAGAGCCATCAGCCTTCCGTTTAGCCTTAAAAATCCATCAATAGCCCACAATATTCATCTGAGGCTGATACAGAACAAGAGACCATGTCTTGTTTTTAAGAAGTGCTAAAATTTCCTATGTCATTCAAATTGACAATGATGAAATTTCAAAGATTGTTAAAGGTGCATAGTTCATAAAGAGGATCCTCTTGAACAACCAGTAGGACTACACTTTAAGGAGACGGGAGAAGTGGCATCAAGTAAATCTTGTAAACCTCGATAACGAGGTGGAGGAGAGGAAGAATCATTACCCGAAGTCAGAGATACCAAATTGACAAAGTTTAAAGATGTCGTTGTGTGATTAAGAGGAAGAGTGGGAACTAGGAAAGCTGCTGATACAATAAAAAATGAGCGGTACCGGGGGTACCTGATCAATCGGGAACGCGGTGTTGGATTTCTGGACGAACGACAAACAGATCAGTAAAATATACACCGTTAGGGCATGGGGAGTTACCCCAGCGCAAACCCTCCGGCGTGAGAATAAGCATCTGTACATGGAGACAATATAAACCGGAAGCGAAGGCGTATTATAGTATTGAGGGGTGTTTGAATGTACCTCTTGTGGGAGGGTTTTGACCCTTATTTATAGCTTTCAAGTGGTGTGTCCTCCAAGAATAGGAGTTTCATAGCTAACTTGTATTAGGAGAGCGAATCTTCATCTAATTTAGGTTCCTTAGCCAGTTAGGAGTCCGTTCCAAATAAGACTTTTTGAGTGAGAATAAATCCCTATTGGATTAGGATTCTGTGTGCTAATCGTTTTTCTTGTTTTAGGGGTATTTAATAGGGGGAGAATTATATTCCGCTTAGTGGCCCCCAACTTCCTTGATTGCATCAAAGTAAAAGAAGGAAGTTTAGTCTTTGTTTGAGAAGTCATACCCTAAGGTCGATTTTGACCTATCTTTGGGTGGTAGCTATGAACACATCTTAAGAGATGTTCATTTCACCCATTTTAGTTGCGAGCTTTATAACTCGTTTTTGAATGTTTTTTATGTTGAATACTCTCCAAGTGTCAAAATAATTTTGGGAAGCCGAGGAAGTTTGTTCGATCTTCAATGCTTGGTAATTTTGGGTCATTAGGCCGAGGAGGGTTCGTTGGCATGCCTAGAGGATGCTTCTTTTTCATCTCTCTATGACGAGGAAGGTGACTCGTATATAGGTCTAGTATGGGTCTACCGGTAGTCGTTAGAGTCGAGGGGTTTCCTCGTCAAGACGTTAGGCTTTCTTCTTTTTCATCTACTTATGTCGAAGAAGATGACTCGTACGTAGATTTTAGACGGTTTGCCGCATTAGTTGTTGAGTTGAGGGGTTTCCTCGTCATGACGTTGGGATTTCTTCTTTTTCATCTACTTATGCCGAGGAAGATGACTCGTATATAGATTTTAGACGGTTTGCCGTGTTAGTCGTTGAGTCGAGGGGTTTCCTCGTCGTGATGTTGGGATTTCTTTGTTTTCATCTACTTATGCCGAGGAAGATGACTCGTATATAGATTTTAGACGGTTTGCCGCGTTAGTCGTTGAGTCGAGGGGTTTCCTCATTGTGACGTTGGGCTTTCTTCTTTTTCATCTACTTATGCCTAGGAAGATGACTCGGACATAGATTTTAGACGGTGATGGTCTCACCTATCCATGGCGCGGAGGAACTCGCTCGGTCATGGGTCTTGGGTGATTAATGGAGGGAGCTTGCCCCTTTAAAGGACGAGGAGGGCACTCCTCATCTTCCAGTGTTAGTCTTGATAGTTGCTTTGCTTGCTAGTTCATCTACTTCCTGCAGCTCTCCTTGTCTTAGGTCAGGGTACGTCCGCTGATGAGATGAGGGGCTATATCTAGGATGGTCATATCTGTGTCATTGTTCATCTATGTCTTGCAGCTCTTCCTTATCTCAAGTCAGGATCGGCCCCCAAGTTCTGGACACTGACAAGATGAGGGGCTAAATTTGGGACGGATAGAACCGTGTCATTGTTGTCATCTTCTTGAACCTCTAGCATCTCAATCTGAACTAGTTCATTTACGTCCTGCAGCTCTCCTTGTCTCATGTCAGGGTATGGCCGCTGACGAGATGAGGGGCTAAATCTGGGACGGGCAGAACTGTATCATGAATGTAAGGTATCTCCTTTTAAACTAGTTCATCTACGTCCTGTAGCTCTCCTTGTCTCAAATCAGGGTATAGCCGCTGACGAGACGAGGGGCTAAATCTGGGACGGACAGAACCGTATCATGAACGTCTGGTATCTCCATCTGAACTAGTTCTACATCCTGCAGCTCTCCTTGTCTCAAGTCATGGTATGGCTGCTGACGAGATGAGGGTCTAAATCTGGGACGAACATCTGAACTAGTTAATCTACGTCCTGCTGCTCTCCTTGTCTCAAGTCAGGGTATGGCCGCTGACGAGATGAGGGGCTAAATCTGGGACGGATATAACTGTATCATGAACATCTGGTATCTCCATTTGAACTAGTTCGTCTACATCCTGCAGTTCTCCTTGACTTAAGTCAGGGTATGGCCATTTACGAGATGAGGGGCTAAATCTGGGATGGACAGAACTCTATCATTGTCGTCATCTTCATGTCTATCTACGGTATCAGAGATCTGACTCAGAACTGGCTTTGCCGTGTTGCTCAATTGCTTTGACGAGCTGCCAGGTTGGTCGCATTCGTGTAATATGCTGATCATTCATTGCACTATGATGTTGTCTTGAACTTAGTTTCAAAGCAATTGTGCCCGACAAAGTTGCTTGATCAACCAAGAATCTGAATTGAAGCTGTGGTAGTTGGAGAATGCTGCCCAAGTTACTGTGGATGAGTAATGCCTGGTGTGCTTTGGTTTCCCCATGATTGCCAAGGTTGGAACAGGGAAGATACATTTGTTGTGTTTTTGGGGTTGACCATAGGATGTAGCAAAAGTATATAATGAAGAGAGAGTCACTCCAGAGCCACGCAAACCAGGGTGATTATTTGGAGGGGTAGAATTCTGAAACTACTGGGAACCAGATGTGAAGCCCATATTTGGCTCCATGTATGACATTAACATCGCCTGTGATGAAGTAAGATGATCAGGCCTTGAAGGTAACTGCTGCATATGTTGAGAAAAACTGTGGAGGCCGCCGCTTGACAACAGCATACCTTGCCCAACTGGATGGAAATGCTGAGTAGCTGAAGTTGCTTGCATGAGTGGTTGTCATTGCATTGTACCTCGACAAAGATCCAAATAATTAATAAAATGAGCTATTGTAATGGGTTTCAGCTCAAGATCAAATGCATAAAGTCAATTTGGGCCTAGCTTCCAAGGATAACAAAATGCAGAATTATTTTTCTTGGGGTAACAGATTGTTCATGTCAGCCTGTGTTATTGAAAGTATTGCAGGCTACTTAAGGGAAAATAACAATGCTATACGGATTATTTATAAGGATAGATAGTAGCATGGAAAGAGAACACCTGGGCTTTGGCAAGCATTTGAAGGATGCTGCCGGCTTTTGAGATGACAAAGGCCATTGTGGGGTTCATAACCGCTACCCTTGCGTGGGATTGAACTGAGCTGGGGGTCACATCAGAACGGTGCAAGCTGTCATGAGTTCCATAAGACCCATATTTCTCCAAATAAGCCCTGAGAAGGCACTACGATCCAGTCTGAAAAAGGCAGCTTCTTAATGATTTTTGATGCATGCTCCATGTTGGTCCTTGTAGTTCAGTTCGAATCCTGGAGCAGGGTGGTCTCTGTCTTGACAAAGTACTATTGTTAGGGTTTGATTTGGTGCCATGGTGAAAAGTGACAGGTGGAATCAAGTGTTGGAGTTGAATCCTCAATGCCATTGGACCTTCGAGGTGAGCCTCAAGCCGATGAGAGTGGGTGGTATGCCTTCTCAAGTTTCTATTGCTGTCCGTAATTACGTCAACTGTTTTTATATAGGTGTTGTATGCTCGAGTTCGAGCAAGGGGTTTGTTTGGGACTACTAGTAGTTCGGCCCGTCTTGGTCGACCAAGGATGTGGGTTGCTTGGCTAGTTGTAGTGCTTGCACCAAATGCTCATCCCGATTTCGTTCCTCGACAAGACAAAGAATGAAAGAATTAATAATGTAAGCAATCATTGTTGGATTTAATAGAAACATTGTAGAAATATCAATTTGAGGCAAGAACCGATGCATAATTTTGGTCCTTGCTAGTGTGAAAGGAGACAAGTAATGGCAAGCATGATTTGTGATACTAACATGTGCCTATGTGTCTGTAAAGTTAATAAGGAGATTCCCATTAGTTTTACTTGTTCAAAAGTGAAACCATGTTGTGAAGTGACTAAAACAAGATTTGGAGAGAGTACACCTGTTTGCTAAGAACAAGGTCGAGCATTGCTTGGCCTTTTATGGTGCTGCTGCTTCGAGCTGGCTTAGGGTACTTCGGCTTCCATGCTCGGAGGTGGTATTCTACTTGCCATTCTCATGCCGCTAGCACAATATAACTTGTCGCCTTACATCTGTTCAAGGAAGGTCCTCAACAGAGCACTCGATGAAAATGTTGCTGCTGTGAATGTTGATTATCATTAGGGAGTAGTGTGGTGTTGTTTCCGGTGTGCCGGGCTATGGACTGATTTTTTGTGCTCGCGCATATGGTTGGTAGTCCTAGTAATGATGTGATCTGCTTGGTCAAGAACAATATTGTGATTTGTTGTCTCCCTGGCCCATGATAATGTGAGTTTGTTTGGACTACTTGTACGAGGAAGGACGCCTAGTAATTTTTCTAGCTGTAATAGACAGCCACCTGATGGAGGGATGAGGCAGCTTAATGGCCAAAATAACCCGCGAGATATGGACCATCAAAGGTAGGAATCAACTATCAACAGCAAGACCGGGCAGGATCCAGATCGGCCGAGATAGAAAAGTGCCCTCAATTTAGTTAGGCAACAACCCCATATCCTTTGTAATAACATTGGTTCAACACAACTGAATTTACCCTATCCTGTAGACAATATCTCTAACACGCATAATTAGTATAATTATGAGATCCATAACTGTGTTTAGGCAAACCACATGTAGGATTAGCATAACCCTGAGATCCATAAATGTAATTAGGTGGCCTCAACGTCGCGTAAACTTGAGATCCATTCAGCAAGTTGCAAGGATGATTACTGTAATCCACAGATCTATAATAAGAACCATTGTTGCGTGAATTATATGGAGGGTTATTTTCACCCTGAAATCAATTATTCTAGTTAGCCAAACTGTACGGGGGATTAGTGCAACCCTGAGATCCATTGCCATTGTGAGCCTTACTGGACTTGGGATTTTAGGTGATTGAGGAATAGGTGCAGGCGCATTGGTCCCACCACATAATCTGTGACAATTTTGTTTAATTTTCCAAGTCTCGTTTGTATCAATAGCGTGACAATGATCAGTAGCAGAGGTGTCGGTGCCCCCAACGGAACATGTCTTCCATGGTAGATCTGGTCTTACGCCAAAGAATTATAAGTGCAGCGAGATCTGATTGATTTTTCCACTATCATGGTCCGTCGTTCGCCATGTTTTCATTCCCGAAAATGGAACCAAATTGATGCAGCAAAAATGAGCAGTATCGGGGTACCTGATTAGTCGGGAACACGACGTTGGATTCTGGACAAACGACGAACGGATCTGCAAAACAAACACCATTAGGGCGCGGAGAGTTACCCCGCGCAAACCCTCCGGCATGAGAATAAGCATCCGTACATGGAGATGATATAAATCGAAAGGGAATGCGTATTATAGTGTTGAGAGGGTGTTTGAATGTACCTCTTGTGGGAGGATTTTGACCCTTATTTATAGCTTTCAAGTGGTATGTCCTCAAAGAATAGGAGTTCCATAGCTGACTTGTATTAGGAGAGCGAATCTTCATCTAATTTAGGTTCCTTAGCCAGTTAGGAGTTCGTTCCAAATAAGACTTCTAGAGTGAGAATAAATCCCTATTGGATTAGGATGCTGTGTGCTAATCGCTTTCCTTATTTTTAGGGGTATTAAATAGGGGGAGAATTATATTCCGCTCAGCTGCTAATAACTTGTGCCGAGGAGATAGGGGGTCATGGTGTCAAATATGGAATAATCAGGAGCATTAGAACATTTTTAACCACCGGCCTAGAGTGAAATTGAAAGTTGGGCTGCATAAAAAATAGGCTGAGAACTAGACCCAGAAAGTACGTTGGCTGCTGTATGACTACACCATGTTACATCCAAGGTGGGGTGACTACACCATGTGACATACAGATTGACATCCGGATTAGGTAAAATCCCATTACCATTATTTCCCGATCGAGAACCCCACGATTCTATACATGTGTACCTCTCGGACCACTATGGCCATTACTTCTGCCATATCCATTGTTGTTAATGTTGTTGTTTTTATTCCAAGATCCGTCCCATTGCCCACGATTTCCATTGCCTTCGTTTTGTCGATTTCCATTACCACGATTTCTCCCTCTACCATTACCACGATGCTGACCACCGCGACGACGGATTGCCACAACATGAGCCTCGGATGTAGGACATATATGGTGTTACAAACTATTGCAGTGGGAAATTACAGAAATAATGTAAAATACGTAAATTTAATAAACCGAAAATACAAAAGGATAGTCGTTATTGTTGCACGAGCCCAATGTTAATCATTTGTCTTCATAACACATATTTGTCCCCTCACCGAGTGTACTTGAGTTTTGTTGGGGCGCTTGTCTCCCGGGATAGAACGTGCGGACCGGGGGCACTTTGCACCTAAGTATCCCGGCGAGCTGAAGAATGCTTGGACAAAATCACCTCTTTAGACCACGTATGCAAGGAGGCCAAGGAATGAAGAACAATATGCAGCAAACGAGATGAAGGAGGATTATTTTTCAGTAGGTGTTTTCTTTGTTTTTTTTCCCTTTTCAACAACTGAGGTTTACTCCATTATATAGCCTTTAACTAAGAATCAAAACCAAAATATAAACATTAATCCGAGAGTTATTACTAATAATTTTGGTCATTAATTCAAAAAATTAAACCCATTTAATTTTCGATTTCCGATTTGATATTAATTCACGATTGTTACTCTTTCGAAATTAAACAAACATCAATGCTCAGGAGCTGCTCGGCCGAGCGGTGCATGTTTTGGTCGAGCTTGGTTGTCCCGAAACTTCTGCCTAGGCAGCAGTGCTCGGCCGAGCATACCTGTTCCAGAAATTACACATTCTGTCATGCTCTGCTAGGGCGAGTACGCACCTCGCAAGCCAAATTGGAATTTGATTTGCAACCCCCTGCGCGCGAGAGAGAGCGTCTATGCTACATAATCATGAACACTACTCTAGTGCTCAAGACTTTATACTAGCACCAAGTTCAATTCCTTTCCAATGTGGGATAACTCCACTTTCCTTTTACTTTGACATTTATATCTCAACCAATGTGATATAACTTCATTTCCTTAGCAATGTGGGATAACTCATGTTTTCCCCTTTCCAACCGTTCGGTCGAAACCTAATGGTTTATTTAAATTCCCAAGTGCACTGGCTATTGAAGTATAGCGGGTGCAAGTACGAGTCGATCCCACAAGGACATGGTTTACTTTGGGATGAAATTGTTTTTACTACAAATATAAAAGAGATTGGGAGAAATATATGTTGATTCAAGAAAAGAATAGAACGTACGCAGAAGAATACTATAAGAAAACTCTTATAATTTAAGCATTCTCGAGATTGAAAATCATTTAGCCAAATATTCATCATATAGTCATGTCTTCGAAAATATAGATTTTCATAAAAATTAAGGATGGTACGTTAAGCTTACACCGCTTCTCACGATCAAGCAAGTAGTGTTGTATCCTTCACTAATTATGCCGTATCTCTCGATGGCCCATAATTAGCAAGGATCCATTAAAGTTCGCAAATCAATGTACTTTCCATTCAAGGAACATCCCTAGGCCATTGAACTACTCTCGTGATCAATGAAACCTAGTTCCTTTATATGGTTCCATCAATCGAGATTTTTCGCTAGGTACTTCTCTCGATTGTCTGAATCATACATGTTGGAAAATATGGGGTTTTAGGAGGGTTTTGAGAGGCTGCTAATGGAAAATATGGGATGGAAAAGTGTTTGGATGATGGATTTGGTGAGTATGGATGTTGTATTGTGGGAATATATGGTGGATTTGGTAGCATTTAAGGAGGATGGGGCGGAGGTATAGAGAGAGAGAGAGAAGGAGATGAAATGAATTTGGGGAGAAAGGGTAAGGGTTATGGCCTTTGACTGAAAATTAAGGCACGACCTTCCAGGCGACTTGGATGGCCGGGCTAAGGAAACTGCGTGGCAGCTCCCTTTTGCTGAGCTAACTGAATTCAACTCGATATGAACTGCACGGCCGCTCCAAGGCATAGAGCACGGCCATGCTAACCACTGTTCACCATTTTTCTTCTTTTTTTTTTTCTTTAAAACAAAGTTAGTATAATAAAAAATAATAGTAAATAAAATAAAAATAAACAACAAAAAATAATCCATCGGTTACCATCCCGGTGATGCTTGTTTTAGGTCATTAGCTCGACCTCTTTCCGGTTATAGGTGATGCGTGATATTTTGGCAGTCTCTTGTCTTTGACGACCCGCCAATGCATTCCATCCGGAGTGATTAAAATTTCCTGTGGTAAACAAGCTTTCCATCCCGATCTTTTTCTTGGTTGAACAAGTGGCCTATAGTCCTTGCACTTTCGAAATTTCGAAATGCCTTTCTTATTTGGCACCTTTATTCTTTTTGGCTCTTTCGCTGCATTGTTAGTATCGGGACATGCAGAAATATTTATCACATAAAAATCATTATTGCAATCTAAAGTTTCATCATTCATGAGGCTATTTTCCACATTTTCTTTAGATTGCGATCCCTCACCCATTTCATATTATTTACTTGTGGTGTAGGTCTCAATAAGGATCCTCGAGATCTGGTCTTTTCATATCAAATTCGACCTTTTCCTTTCCGACATTTAGGGAGAAGGTGCCATTCTTTACATCAATGATTGCCCCAGCGGTGCGGCAAGAAATGGTCTTTCCTAAAATGATTGGATATCCTGATGGTCTTCTTCCATATCAAGGACTCACCAAGGGAGTCGAGCAGTGGATGATTAAACTCCCTGACTCGACACGCGACATATTTTCCATTATACCGAATGTGGGGTATTGGATGGAACGATCTGCCAATTGGAGAGAGCGTAATGTGGTGGGTTTGAGTTCCCCCCACACCAAGCTTCTCACTCACCGATAATGGCATCAAACTGACAGTAGCTCCTAAATCACGCATACCGTTATCTATGTTAATTCTGCCAACACATACAATGAATCGAAAAAGTACCCTGATCCTTTTAATTCTTGCAGGAGTCTTATTTTGTAAAACAACACTCACTTTCTCCGCTAACATAACATTCTCATATTCTACTAGCCTTTTTTCTTCGAAATCAATTGCTTTAACGGGTCTAACACATAAAGGCATTTCTTCAATTTTTCGAGATAATGGAATGTTGTTAACATTAATGGCATCCAAGTTCTCTAAAAGTTTGATATAATCCTCGCCTTCTTTTCTAGAGGATTCCATCCCGAATTAGTCTCATATCACTCCGTGGGATTGGATTAAAATCATCTTTAATAGGGCATACATTTAGCATCATCCCTAGTGTTCACCATGTACTAACATGCTCATTCGGCATTTGAGGTTGACTGTGAAGACTCTCATGCGGTCTTACTCGTTGGGATGGAATTTGTTGAGCTTGGTTGACTTTCTAAAGCATCTTATTATGACGTTGCTTGAGGTTGTCGAACCTAGCATTCAACAATTTAAAACATTCCCTAAATCCTCATTATTGATCTTTTTCTTGAGGCATTTTTATTTTCAACTACAAAATCCATTAAAAAGATCAAATTTTTATTTAGGGGGAAAGAGTATTCGAATTGTTATTGAAATTCTTGAAGATGGCAAATCCTAGGTTTGTGTAGATGGTTTACCGAATTTATAATGTTGTTATTCTTGTAGAAGAAGTTAGGGTGATTCCTCCATTCGGGATTGTATGTATTAGAATACATCCCGCCCTTCGTCTGCAAAAGAATTGACAAAGTTCACTTGATCACTAGAACTAGTGTCAAGAAAATTGCAAATATCCGTAGCTATGTGAGTTAGTACCCACATAGTTCAACACAAAATATTTATATTGAGGAGTTCGCGATGAAGATCATCTTTTTGGCAGACCCATCCAGGGCCCCTGAAGAACTTCTCCAAATTATGCTACTTGTATCCATAGAGTTAGTAGGAAAGATAAGGTGCACCATGACATTACGTAATGTCCTTGAGTACCAGTTATTTTTTCTCCAAAAAGTCTATCCTCTTAACCAACTCTTTTCTAATTCTATCATCTTATGAAATTTCTCGTTGTTGCTCTCTATAGTTCACTGCACCTATATCATTCCGATGGACCTAGGATTCGATGAAATAAGGAATAGGATTGAATTGAGACCGTATTGTGTAAATAGGGAATTATCGTGGAATAGCTTAAGGATTTTTTGTACTTTCCGCTCGCAAGAAAACCGAAAAAATCGTTCATTATTCAACAATTTCTCATGGGATTGACATTAAGATTCTCAAATTTCTTTAAAATCATATCAACCTTAAGAAGAGAGAAGAGACTGCATCAACTTATTATACATACTGAAGGCATACCTTGCTTGGTTGCTCCACCTTCCTCGTTTGACCACCGATAGTGGTTCAATGCAATATTCTTAAATGAGGTCGTACACCTCATCGACTCCTTTGTTCATCAACGCCCTCCTCCTGCCTGCAAATGGGGATCCTAATCACGGCCTCTCTTGTTTTGAATATGAGACCGTTGTAGAAGGTATTGAACTATCAACCACTTCCTTTCGAGCCCGCGGTGGGGAGCACATTCCGAGAAGCTCCTTGAACCCCTCCCCGTGCGTCTTACAAAGTCTCACTTCCTAGGTTGACAAAATTTAGTGATCTTCATGCGAATTTGGGCCGTTTTGCTCGGTGAGAAAGGTAAACGCCCAAGGAATCGCTTCCCGAAATTGGTCCCATATTGTTAGTAGGTTTTGAGGGACTGAGTTCAATCCATTGCTTCGCTTTATCCTTAAGAGATAAAGGAAAAGGGCGCATTCATATTTCTTCCGTTGTGACATATTACTGGGATGCAGTGGTGTCCGCAGGAAGTCACAAGATCTCCAAGAATGTTTGAATGTGGAGATAAGGATCTTCGTAGTAAAGGCCACCTATATTGGTTGTTCATAACCGTATACGAAAAGATGCGCCTTAATCTCAAAGTTGGCCGCGTTGGCCGTATGCAGCACAACAATGGGGGATCTAGTTCCCCAGGTACTTGTATTCACAAAGTCCCATAGGATCCTAGCGAGGTGTTTGTGGCTCTCCTTCCTCCATGTATTGATTTAATGTCTCCTCGGGAGTTTCCTTAGTCTTTCGTGGAAGGTTCGTTCGAGTTCCTGATCCAAAGTTGTCAAAGAAAGTCCGAGCCCGTTTCATACACTATAAGAGCACTCAATAAGAAGATTAAATGTAGCGCATTGTCTTCGAAAGTAAAAACTAAAAAATTAAAACAAAAATTAAAATTAAAAACAAAATTATGTAGTAAAGACAAAAACAAAAAAGTAAACAAGCTTGTCCCCAAGAATGTGTTGCCAAGAAACTTGTTCGGTCGAAATCTAACGGTTTATTTAAATTTCGCAAGCGTACGGGCAATTGGAAGTATAGCTAGTGCAAGTACGAGTCGATCCCACAAGGACATGGTTTACTTTGGGATGAAATTTTTTTATTACATATATAAAAGTAGATTGGGAGATTTATAAAGGTGATTCAAAGAAAAGAATCGAGTAACATATGCAGTAAGAGATACTTTAAGAAAACTCTTATAAATGAAGCATTCTCGGGATTAGAAATCATTTAGCCAAATATTCATCATATAGTCATGTCTTTGAAAATATAGATTTTCGCAAAAATCAAGGATGGTACGTTAAGGCTTGCACCACTTATCACGATCAAGTTGAAGTAAGCGTTGCCAGATCCTTCACTAATTATGTCCTATCTCTCGATGGCCCATAATTAGCAAGGATCCATTAAAGTTCGAAATCAATGTACTTTACATTCAAGGAACATCCCTAGGCCATTGAACTACTCTTGTGATCAATGAAACCTAGGTCCGTTATATAGTTCCGTCAATCGAGATTCTCCTCTAGGTACTTCTATTGACTGAAAGTGAATCATACAAGTTGGACGTCTCCAAAATGTAAGTCATTTTGAGATTGATATAAAGAAATTCGTTCGTATGAAAAGAAGTGACAAGACTTTCTATTTAAGATGATGAACAAAAAGGCGTTTGAGTTTCCAACCCCAATAATATGGGGGATTACTCACTAGCAATTATAAACAAGCAAGCATAAGTGTAGCGATGCGTGAATTTTGAATAACAGAGTCGCCACTTATTATTTATTTAGGAAAACAATAAGAAAAACCTTAAAAAGAGATTTGAGGGTTCGGGGGTTAAGTTATCGAATGGGTAGGTCGAGGAGCATCCATTCCACTCAATCCGGAGATCGGTCTTGCCAATTGAGTATTATCAATCTTTTTAATTACTAATTAAATAAAGAACAAGAAAACCCTAATCAATTTCTTGATTAGGAATGTCGGATTGTACGCTTCGAGATCGCCTTCATCGATTGAAGGGACTCTAGGCTAATCCTTTTGATGGGATTACACCACTCTAAAAGCCAATAGAGAGAGATTAAGAAGAAAAGAGTAAAAGTATAGGAGTTTACCTAGTTTAGGAGGATTTGATTTAGAACGTGGTTCTAAGATGTTTTCTCGATCGAGAAGTGATTTGGGCGAGTTTCGACTTAATATGCAGAGTCAAATCTTGATGCGGACGAGCTTCGCCTCAATCCTTGATTCGGGTTTGGATGTTTGTTGATCAATGGGGTTGATAAACAAACTTTAGGTGATTTTAGGGAGGTTTTGTGAGTGATTTGAAGGAATCTTTCGTGGAGAGAAACCAACAAATTGTGTGTGTTGTGTGAAATTCTGGACCTTTGAAACAGTGGAAGTCACCAAGTATTTATAGGGGTTTAAGAGGTAGAGGTGGAGAGGTAAAACACTCCTAGGAAGCTTCGAACTCAATTCGATTGGAGAACCGGATTAGATGAGGTTTATCAAGAAAGGAGGTTGAAACGGAGAAGGAGAGTGATTCTGCACATCTGTCGAGGGATATCTCGCGCGAGATATGATATCTCGTGCGAGATATCTAGTACGATGACTATTTTGTCCTCTTCGGTTTATTCCGTTAGTCGGTTAGGTCCAAAACTAACGAGGTTAGTTAGAAACTTAACGAAACATGACGAAACTAATGTGCTTTCATCAAAACAAAAGAGAGACGAAGAGTAGTGTAATCATGAATTATTGGTTCGAGAATGGGGTGTCTACAGAGCCCCTCGGCGAGTCTTATGAAAGAAGAAGTGTCGTCGATAGAAAAGACATCATTCGAACATTGGGATGGTCGTGCGCACGAACGCCTACGTATCTCTAAGAGAGAATCGGACCAAACGTAGTTCGACTCCAAAACACTAAAAAGGCTATTTTAGGTATTTTGAAAAGCATTTTTGAAAATCGAAGAGGGATTTTTTTGAAAAGAGTAAAATCATGCGAGGAATCAAAGACTTGACCCAATTACGAAGATACCCATTTGTTGATGAAGTTGTTGAAGTGCGCCGCCCGAGGTTGCTAACGTAGCTTGTTGCCGAGGTCACGGACTTTGTTGTCAGTTGCCGAGGTCACGGACTTTGTTGTCGTTGCCGAGGTCACGGACTTTGCGGTCGCACAATTTGTTGTCAGCCGAGTCACGGACTTGAAGTTTCTTTGCCGTCATGAGACTTTGAAGTTGTCGCCGAGTCACGGACTTGAAGTTCTTAACTGCCGTCACGAGACTTTGATATTGTTGCCGAGGTCACGGACTTGAGGTTCTTGTCATCACGAGACTTTGTTGATGTCGCCGAGGTCACGGACTTGAGGTTCTTTGTCATCACGGACTTTGTTGATGTCGCCGAGGTCGCGGACTTGAGGTTCTTTGCCGTCACGAGACTTGTTCTGTTGCCGAGGTCACGGACTTTGAAGTTGTCGGTTGAGATGAAGGTTACGTCGGCCCTATAATGCAAGGATATATGCATGCTAGATCTCGGATGGACCCGAATGATTCTTATCTTTACATACTGTCGGCCACATAAAGATTCCAAGTAGATTTTTTTTTAGATTTTGAGTTGTTTAGCTGGACTTACGTGGTGGTGCACACGTACGTTCGTGTAAATGGCCCGTCGGACATTTTGGAGTGGTAAGTTTATGTATGAGTGTATGGTATATGAGAAATGTAGGGAAATTTGTATGGATTTGTATTTGAGATGGGTGAAATATATGAGTGAACTTGTGTTGTGACAAGTTGGGACCAAATGTCGGGTTTATGCGAGAATCTGTTTGCTAGTGAGAATTTATTTGTTTCTTCATTGTTGTAGAATTTCGTTCGATGAGTAATCCTTGTGTGAACACATCTAGGTCTGTTGAGAATTTTCATTATCTTACTTTCTCCTTTTGAGTCGTGTCTCTAGGAGGCAAACGGACTACAAATCTGTCGATTGTCGTAATGGCTCTATGTTCGAGGCCACTTTGGTGTCTCGAAGCCCCCAAGTTGCTTGCCAGTGGTAGATGACTTTGTGAAACCCGGGCTTGTGAAAGAGGAATTTGCATCTCTTGATTTGAGAAGGTGATCGAAGAAGACTCTCCTTGTTGGATTTGATTTGAAAGAAGATCGAATGACGTGTCCGGTGAAGAAAGGTTGAAGAATAGTCTCTCCCTTTGACCTTTGATTTTTTCTTAGTGCGCCTTTGCCCTGGTTTTTGCCTAGACTACGCCCTTTCGGGTTTTCAATCTAGCGGGCATCTCTTTTGCGTCTTTTTTTTCATTTTTTTTTTTGAAAGTAGTATGCATAACTTCGAAGAGAACTCGGAGAGAGAAAATCTTATTGAGGAGGAGAGAGAAATGGAGATCTCAAAAGTTGAGTTTAGGAGAGAAACTTTTGGAATCTCCTTATTTTTTGCAAGGAAGGTGATCCAAGCATTTGATTCTTTTGGAGAAGTGTATTCTACGATGATAAGAGTGAGGAAACAAAGAGGAAAGCCCTAATGCGAGATTTGATTATTTTGAAGAGTTGAAATAAGAGGTTATTGCTGGGGAGAAAGGTTAGGAAGCCCCAGAGTTTTGATGCTTGGATTTGCAAGAGTGAAATGTATGAGAGAAGCTAATAAGGAAGCCCCCTAGACTGGCAACGAGAAACGCTACCTTGGCTCGAAAGATCTAGAAAAGTTGTTCTACCTTTTAATGGACCGTGCATCATCTAGAAGTTTCTAAATAAGTTTGCCAGAGAAGGAAGCCAATCATTAGTATGACTTAAGGGTAAACATTTTTCTTGAGTACAAGAAAGTCTTCTTTTCACTTGATGTTAGGGAGGATTTTGAGGAATCCTCTTTTTCTTTTTGTTGGTATCACTTGACTCCTCTTCTTTGTGGGAGAGTCCTTCATGCCTTTGTTGAAATTCCATCCTTCGTTGGCCAGGGGCGATGAAAGCTTGAGGGTTTTTTTTTTCTCTTTTTTTTTTTTTTTTTTTTTTTTTTTTTTTTTTTTTTGATGCTCTCAGAAAGCCTTGAGTTGAGTAACCCCACCTTTTCTTGGGATGAATGTTGATAGCGGCACCTTTGGACTTTCTTCTTTTGTTGATCTTTGACTTTCAGTAGGGTAATGTTTAGCCCTTAAGCTTCCTAAGGACAACTTTCTTCTTAAACTCGCTTAGAAGTTTCTATTTTTGCGATGATTTAGGGAATGGAAGGTCCATTATTTTGCATGAATTAAATGATATTCATGAGGTAGAACAACCTTAGGGAAAGTGTTTAGGAAAAGAAATTACTTTAATTTATTGAGAAATTTAAGAACAGACTCGATAGTTTAGAAGACACAAACTAGAGGAGGTGAGGAGTACTAGAAAGACAAAGAACGACTCTTCCGAGTTCATACTTGGAAATTTAAAACCTAATCTACTTCTATCAAAGGAGAAAGGGAGAGTGATAGTTGTAGCCCCCAAAGTGGTAAGTGTGGAGGGCCTTTCATGGCTTCAGAGCTTCATCTTCTTCGTATGGAGTGCGAGGAAGAGGATTGAAAGGTGATGACGTTGGGACGTTCTAGATCTCCATTATCCAAGAGGTCTTGGATGATGTCCTTCCAAGTGGTGGCAAAAGTTGGTGTAAGTGGCCGGTAAAGTTGTGGTACTTAAGAATAAGTGATAGGCATGATTCGGACCCATATCCTTCGGAGGACCACCTTCCCTTGGTTTGATTTTTTCATTACGGACAAGCACATCGAAGAGTTCTTCTGAGAGTGATTCCTTCAATTTTGTCGCTAGTGCCTCTTTTTTTCTTTTCGGGAGGAGGGACGGCCAGAATACTTTCCGGTGTTAGAGCATTTGAGTGCAATAGCGTTGAGCGAAGCATCCACTTACTTGTAGCGGGTTTGTTGTAGCGGAAAGTACTTTC
>JAFEMH010007828.1:0-74662 GCA_022495995.1 Adenophora triphylla var. japonica
TCAACTTTGACCAAACTTTAATATCAATTTACTTATCATAATAAAAAATCTAACAATTGTTATCCATAAAATAACCCAGACCAGTTGTCAGTAGCAATTATTAAAATTTCATTAGAATTAATAGATTGATATTAAAGTTTGGTCAATTAGCTCAGCGTCGATTGACTTGCTACTATTCAAAATGGGTGAAGGTTTTCCGGGGTGGAGGGAGTATATGATTGTGAATATATATATATATATATATATAGGGATGAGTGTGATGAATGTGGGTTTGAGGATTTCCTATTTAATAAGTGAGATTTATTGTGAGTGTTTGACGAGTGAGTGTAGTGCTTGGGAAAACTTTTTTTTTATTTAACGCAATTGTTAGTATTTTTTGAAATTTTATTTTTCTTCTCAAAATTAAATTAGCTAAATTGATAATAAATATCATAATTATGTTCATAAGGAGTTAATCTAAATAAATATTACACATTTTTTTATATGTACGAGCATGAGTTAAGGGAAAGTTTTCATTTAAAAAGAATCATATTTCTTTTTATATATATATATATACATAAAATTGATGGGGTATAGGATAATGAGTTGGAAGGGGTAATATGGTTATTGGTTTATTTTAGTTCGATAAATCAAACAATTTATTTATTTTATTTAAAAAAAATTGAAGCATAGTAAATAAAATATTAATTAATTTTATTAATAATTACCCAATTAAAGTGGATAGTAAATGATTTGTTTTGTTTCTTATTTTTTTGGTGTAAAAAAAATCAAGAATATAAAATAAAATAAAAGTGGTTGGATATAGGATGATGAGTTGGAATGGTGTTGAATTATATATATATATATATATATATATATATATATATATATATATATATATATATATATATATATATATATATATATATATATATATATCATGAATTGTGATGAATGTGGATTTTGGTTTCTATTTAATAAGTGAGATGGGGTAATTACTTATATTAACAATTATCCAAATAAAATGGATAGTAAATGATTTATTTTGTTTCTTATTTTTTATTGGTTAAAATTATGAGAGAGTCGTATATTGCACGGGCCTAAAAGAGGCGCGTGAATGCATTCTTTTTAATTTGATGGATTGTAGCTTTTTATTTTTCATGGTCTTTGTAGTAAAAATTAAATAAGTGTGAAGTATTTATTTTAAATTATAAATGATAATAATCTATAAATATATAATAATAAGGTTTTGGTAAATAAAAGAGGTTTGAGGGGGCATTTTAGTCTTTTCACGTCATGGCAAACTTGCAAAAAAATGGGCTGAATTGGATATGTGGCATGTTGTGATTGGGTTGTTTTTTTTTTTTTTTTTTTTTTGGAAATTTGGACATGTGTCAACATGCAGTGTGGTGGAGGGCATTGTGGTCATTTCATTTTGGCGAGATTCGATTCACGCAGCGTACAAGGACGCGTGAATGCGAGAGGAATTTGGTTGTTTTTTTTTTTTTTTTTGGTTTTTGGACACTTGGCATTTTCTTATTAGGTGATTCAATTTTTGTTTTTTTTTTAACCCATTTCTTTTAACGAAATTATTTTATAATAAATTAATTTTTTAATTTTTTTTTACACCAAAATTCATAAAAAAAAAATCCTCTTTAAATAGAGACCTATTTTCATTTGATTTGGACACATAACAAAAACCATTTTTTTAAAATATAAATTCCTTTAATTATCCTTTGTTAATTTTCCTTCTTCATTTTTCAATATGTTTTGAGTGTTCAAATGTGAAGTATTTTTTTAATTATAAAAATGATAATGATAATAATATTAATTTTACCAATTATAAAAATAAAGAATATAAAATAAAATAAAATTAATGGGGTATGTGATAATGAGTTGGAAATGGATAATATGGTTATTGGGTTTATTTTAATTTGATACATCAAACAATTTATTTATTTTATTTAAAAAAAATTGAAGCATAGTAAATAAATTATTAATGAAGACCGAATATCGGGAAAGATCGTCATCATTTTAAAAATTTTGATTGAAGTGCATGCTAATATTCTTAAAAATATAGATAGTAGAAATTGGTATTTTAAAATAGGGTGACGAGAAGAAGTGGGTTTCTGGTCAATGGGTTGGGTTTGATGAGGTAGTGGAGGGTTTGGGGATTTTTTTTTTATTTAACACAATTGTTGAATTATTTCTTGGATATTTATTAGAGAATTAAAATTTTAGTCCAAAATTAGATTAGTTTCTTGGTTTAATTTTTTTATTAATTTAAGATGCATAATAGAAGTGAATATAATATATTTTTTAAAAATAAGTATAAAAATAATTAGTTATAACTCGCTATCTCTCTATATATATAAAAATACTTGCATAAGTTTTAAAATAAATGATGGCACATTTGTAGTTACTTGGTTAGGATTGAAAATCTATGAACAAATTACCCAAATAAAGTGGATAGTAAATGATTTATTTTGTTTCCTCTATTTTTTTATTGGTTAAAATTATGAGAGCCCGAGTAAAATACACGGGTCTAAAGAGGGTGCGTGAATGCATTAGGGTATTTTTTTTTTCATTAATTTAAATCTCATATTAGAAGTGAATATAATATAGTTTTAGAAATAAGCATAAAAGAATTAGTTATAAATCGCTATCTCTCTCTATATATAAAAATACTTGCAGCTAAGTTTTTTTTAAAATAACCGAGGACACATTTGTAGTTACTCGGTTTAGGATTGAAAATCTATGAGACAATTACCCAAACAAAGTGGATAGTAAATGATTTAAAAAAAGAGTGTGTTTCTTTTTCTATAACTATATAATAACAAGTGCCTTTAGGTAAATTTTGAGAGATTGAGGGGCATTTTCGTCAATTCGAAGCAATGGCAAAATGGCAAAAAAGAGGTCTCGAGAAATGATGTGGCCATAAGCAATGAATGGCCGTAAAAATAAATTTTATTTAAAAAAAAAAAAAAAAGGAACACGTGTCAGTCCCGATGGGGGAGGGGCAATTATGTCTTTTCCTTGGCGCGTGGGAAGGACTCCAGACAAAGGCGCGTTTAGTCCGCCTTTTTCATTTTTTTTTGACACATGTCATCTCCTCATTTGCTTGGACGAATTTCGAAAATAAAAAATTATCCCATTTCTTTTACCTCTTAATTATTAAAGTATATTAAATTAATTTTTTTTTTATTTTTTTCACCAAAATTCAAGATTTTTTTCTCTTTAAATAGAGACTTCTTTCATTTGATTTGGACAAAAAAAAAATCCCCTCTTTTTTTAAATATAAATTTGTTAACTATTCTTAACTAATTTTTCAATTTTTTTTTAAAGTGAAAATTAATTAAGTTTAAAGTCATTTTTTAATTATAAAATGATAATAAAAAAATCTCTCTTTAAAAATATATTATATTTTTTTTTACACCAATATTCCCATAATTTCTTTTTCTCTTTTAAATATATACTTCTTTCATTTGATTTTGACAAAGAAAAAAAACCTCCCTTTTTAATATAAATTTGTTAATTATCCTTCACTGCTTTTTTTTCTTTTTAGTGAAAATTAATTAAGTGTAAATTAATTTTTTTAATTATAAATGATAATAATAATAATAATAATAATAATAATAATTTTACTACATAAAAAAATATAAAATAAATTAAAAGTGATGGGATATAGGATGATGAGTTGGAATAGTTTTGAATATGTATAAACAAAATCATTGCGTATTTATAAGTAGTATACTTCCTCTCCGACCATAAAACTCTTACTGCCAGGTTACTCTACGAACTCGGTTCAACCAAGCTCAACTTTGACTGTAAACTTTAATATCAATTTACTTATCATAATAAAAAATCTAACAATTGTTATCCATAAAATAACCCGAATGATTTATCAATAGCAATTATTAAAATTTCATTAGAATTAATAGATTGATATTAAAGTTTGGTCCAAAGTCGGCGTCGATTGACTTGCTACTATTCAAAATGGAGAAGGTTTTTCGGGACGGAGGGAGTATATGATTATTGAATATAATATATATATATATATATATATATATATATATATATATATATATATATATATATATATATAGGAGATAGTGTGATTGAATGTGGGTTTGAGTTTCTATTTAATAAGTGGGGTGGCGCAGTTGTTTTACGAGTGAGTGTAGTGCTTGGGAAAACTTTTTTTATTTAGCACGCAATTGTTAGTATTTTTGAAATTTTAGTGTTTTTCTTCTCAAAAATTAAATTAGCTAAATTGATAATAAATATCATAATTATGTTCATAAGGAGTTAATCTAAATAAATATTACACATTTTTTTATATGTACGAGCATGAGTTAAGGGAAAGTTTTTCATTTAAAAAGAATCATATTTCTTTTTATATATATATATACATAAAATTGATGGGGTATAGTGATAATGAGTACTGGAAGGGGTAATATAGTTATTGGTTTATTTTTTAGTTCGATACATCAAACAATTTATTTATTTTATTTAAAAAAAAAATTGAAGCATAGTAAATAAAATATTAATTAATTTTATTAATAATTACCCAATTAAAGTGGATAGTAAATGATTTGTTTTGTTTCTTATTTTTTGGTGTAAAAAAATCAAGAATATAAAATAAAATAAAAGTGGTTTGGATATAGGATGATGAGTTGGAATGGTGTCAATGATATATATATATATATATATATATATATATATATATATATATAATATATATATATATATATATATATATATATATATATATATCATGAATTGTGATGAATGTGGATTTTTGGTTTCTATTTAATAAGTGAGATGGGGTAATTACTTATATTAACAATTATCCAAATAAAATGGATAGTAAATGATTTATTTTGTTTCTTATTTTTTTATTGGTTAAAATTATGAGAGTCGTATATTGCACGGGCCTAAAGAGGCGCGTGAATGCATTCTTTTTTTTTTAATTTGATGATTGTAGTTTTTTATATTTTCATGGTCTTTGTAGTAAAAATTAAATAAGTGTAGAAGTATTTATTTTAAATTATAAATGATAATAATCTATGTAAATATATATAATAATAAGGTTTTGGTAAATAAAAAGAGGTTTGAGGGCATTTTAGTCTTTTCACGTCATGGCAAACTTGCAAAAAAATGGGCTGAATTCGATATGTGGCATGTCATGTGATTGGGTTGCTTTTTTTTTTTTTTTTTTTCGGGAAATTTGGACATGTGTCAACCAGTGTGGTGGAGGGTATCATTGCTGGTCATTTCACTGGCGAAGTTCGATTCACGCACGTACAGAGGACGCGTGAATGTGCGAGAGGAATTTGGTTGTTTTTTTTTTTTTGGTTTGGACACTTGGCATTTTCTTATTGGGTGATTCAATTTTTGTTTTTTTAACCCATTTCTTTTACCTAAATTATTTTATAATAAATTAATTTTTAATTTTTTTTTACACCAAAATTCATAAAAAAAATCCTCTTTAAATAGAGACTATTTTCATTTGATTTGGACACATAACAAAAAACCATTTTTTTAAAATATAAATTCCCTTTAATTATCCTTTCGTTAATTTTCCTTCTTCATTTTTCTCAATATGTTTCCTTGAGTCAAATGTAGAAGTATTTTTTTTAATTATAAATGATAATGATAATAATATTAATTTTTACCAATTATAAAAAATAAAGAATATAAAATAAAATAAAAATTAATGGGGTATGTGATAATGAGTTGGAATGGATAATATGGTTATTGGGTTTATTTTAATTTGATACATCAAACAATTTATTTATTTTATTTAAAAAAAATTGAAGCATAGTAAATAAATTCATTAATGAAGATCGAATATCGGGAAAGATCGGGTCATCATTTTAAAAAATTTTGATTGAAGTGCATGCCAATAATATTCTTAAAAATATAGATAGTAGAAATTGGTATTTTAAAAATAGGGTGACGAAGCAAGTGGGTCAATGCCGGTTGGGTTGGGTTTGATGAGGTGAGTGGAGGGTTTGGGGATTTTTTTTTATTTAACACAATTGTTGAATTATTTCTTGGATATTTATTAGAGAATTAAAATTTTAGTCCAAAAATTAGATTAGTTTCTTGGTTTAATTTTTTTTATTAATTTAAGACGCATAATAGAAGTGAATATAATATATTTTTAAAAAATAAGTGCATATAAAATAATTACTAGGTTATAACTCGCTATCTCTCTATAGCAACTATAAAAATACTTGCACTAAGTTTTAAAATAAATGATGGCACTTATTTGTAGTTACTTGGTTAGGATTGAAAATCTATGAACAATTACCCAAATAAAGTGGATAATGTAAATGATTTATTTTGTTTCTTATTTTTTATTGGTTACAAATTATGAGAGCCAGTAAAATACACTGGGTCTAAAGAGGTGCGTGAATGCATTAGGGTATTTTTTTTCATTAATTTAAATCTCATATTAGATAGTTAAGAATATAATATAGTTTTAGAAATAAGCATAAAAAGACTATTAGTTATAAATCGCTATCTCTCTCTATATATAAAAATACTTGCATAAGTTTTAAAATAACCGAGGACACATTGTTATCAGAAGTTTTACTTCGGTTAGCAGATTTGAAAATCTATGAACAATTACCCAAACAAAGTGGATAGTAAATGATTTAAAAAAGAGGGGTTTCTTTTTTTCTCTATAACTATATAATTAAATAAGCTTTAGGTAAATTTTGAGAGATCGTGAGGGGCATTTTCTCGCCAATTCCAAACGGCAATGGCAAAATGGCAAAAAAGAGGTCCGAGAAATGATGTGGCCAAGCCACGAATGGCCAAAAAATAAATTTGTATTTAAAAAAAAAAAAAGGAACACGTGTGGTCGTCCGATGGGGGAGGGGCAATTATGTCTTTTCCTCGGCGCGTGGGAAGGACTCCCCAGACAAAGGCGCGTTTTAGTCCGCCTTTTTCATTTTTGACACATGTCATCTCCCTCATTTGCTGGACGAATTTCGAAAATAAAAAAATTCATCCCATTTCTTTTACTCTCAATTATTATATATTAAATTAATTTTTTTTTTATTTTTTTTTCACCCAAAATTCAAGATTTTTTTTTCTCTTTAAATAGAGACTTCTTTCATTTGATTTGGACAAAAAAAAAATCCCCTTTTTTAAATATAAATTTGTTAACTATTCTTAACTAATTTTTCAATTTTTTTTAGTGAAAATTAATTAAGTTTAAAGTCATTTTTTTTAATTATAAATGATAATAAAAAAATCTCTTTTAAAAATATATTATATTTTTTTTACACCAATATTCATAATTTCTTTTTCTCTTTAAATATATACTTCTTTCATTTGATTTTGACAAAGAAAAAAAAAACCTCCCTTTTTAATATAAATTTGTTAATTATCCTTTACTGTTTTTTTTTCTTTTTAGTGAAAATTAATTAAGTGTAAATTAATTTTTTTAATTATAAATGATAATAATAATAATAATAATAATAATAATTTTACTACATAAAAAAATATAAAATAAATTAAAAGTGATGGGATATAGGATGATGAGTTGGAATAGTTTTGAATATGTATAAACAAAATCATTGCGTATTTATAAAGTATACTCCCTCCGTCCCATAAAACCTTACCCGGTTACTACGAACTCAGTTCAACCAAGCTCAACTTTGACCAAACTTTAATATCAATTTACTTATCATAATAAAAATCTAACAATTGTTATCCATAAAATAACCGAATGATTTATCAATAGCAATTATTAAAATTTCATTAGAATTAATAGATTGATATTAAAGTTTGGTCAAAGTCGGCGTCGGTTGACTTGCTACTATTCAAAATGGAGAAGGTTTTCCGGGACGGAGGGAGTATATGATTATTGAATATAATATATATATATATATATATATATATATATATATATATATATATATATATATATATATATATATATATATATATATATATATATATATATATATATATATGAGTGTGAGTGTGATGAATGTGGGTTTGAGTTTCTATTTAATAAGTGGGGTGGCGTAGTGTTTGACGAGTGAGTGTAGTGCTTGGGAAAACTTTTTATTTAACGCAATTGTTAGTATTTTTGAAATTTTATTTTTCTTCTCAAAATTAAATTAGCTAAATTGATAATAAATATCATAATTATGTTCATAAGGAGTTAATCTAAATAAATATTACACATTTTTATATGTACGAGCATGAGTTAAGGGAAAGTTTTCATTTAAAAAGAATCATATTTCTTTTTATATATATATATACATAAAATTGATGGGGTATAGGATAATGAGTTGGAAGGGGTAATATGGTTATTGGTTTATTTTAGTTCGATACATCAAACAATTTATTTATTTTATTTAAAAAAAATTGAAGCATAGTAAATAAAATATTAATTAATTTTATTAATAATTACCCAATTAAAGTGGATAGTAAATGATTTGTTTTGTTTCTTATTTTTTTGGTGTAAAAAAAATCAAGAATATAAAATAAAATAAAAGTGGTTGGATATAGGATGATGAGTTGGAATGGTGTTGAATTATATATATATATATATATATATATATATATATATATATATATATATATATATATATATATATATATATATATATCATGAATTGTGATTGAATGTGGGTTTTGGTTTCTATTTAATAAGTGAGATGGGGTAATTACTTATATTAACAATTATCCAAATAAAATGGATAGTAAAATGATTTATTTTGTTTCTTATTTTTATTGGTTAAAATTATGAGAGTCGTATATTGCACGGCCTAAAGAGGCGCGTGAATGCATTCTTTTTTAATTTGATGATTGTAGTTTTTTATTTTTCATGGTCTTTGTAGTAAAAATTAAATAAGTGTGAAGTATTTATTTTAAATTATAAATGATAATAATCTATAAATATATAATAATAAGGTTTTGGTAAATAAAAGAGGTTTGAGGGGCATTTTAGTCTTTTCACGTCATGGCAAACTTGCAAAAAAATGGGCTGAATTGATATGTGGCATGTTGTGATTGGGTTGTTTTTTTTTTTTGGAAATTTGGACATGTGTCAACCGTGTGGTGGAGGGCATTGTGGTCATTTCACTGGCGAGTTCGATTCACGCACGTACAAGGACGCGTGAATGCAGAGGAATTTGGTTGTTTTTTTTTTTTTTGGTTTGGACACTTGGCATTTTCTTATTGGCTGATTCAATTTTTGTTTTTTTTTAACCCATTTCTTTTACCGAAATTATTTTATAATAAATTAATTTTTTAATTTTTTTTTACACCAAAATTCATAAAAAAAAATCCTCTTTAAATAGAGACTATTTTCATTTGATTTGGACACATAACAAAAAACCATTTTTTTAAAATATAAATTCCTTAATTATCCTTTGTTAATTTTCCTTCTTCATTTTTCAATATGTTTTGAGTCAAATGTGAAGTATTTTTTTTAATTATAAATGATAATGATAATAATATTAATTTTACCAATTATAAAAATAAAGAATATAAAATAAAATAAAATTAATGGGGTATGTGATAATGAGTTGGAATGGATAATATGGTTATTGGGTTTATTTTAATTTGATACATCAAACAATTTATTTATTTTATTTAAAAAAAATTGAAGCATAGTAAATAAATTATTAATGAAGACGAATATCGGGAAAGATCGTCATCATTTTAAAAATTTTGATTGAAGTGCATGCTAATATTCTTAAAAATATAGATAGTAGAAATTGGTATTTTAAAATAGGGTGACGAAGAAGTGGATTGGGTTGGGTTGGGTTTGATGAGGTAGTGGAGGGTTTGGAGATTTTTTTTTTATTTAACACAATTGTTGAATTATTTCTTGGATATTTATTAGAGAATTAAAATTTTAGTCCAAAATTAGATTAGTTTCTTGGTTTAATTTTTTTATTAATTTAAGACGCATAATAGAAGTGAATATAATATATTTTTAAAAATAAGTATAAAATAATTAGTTATAACTCGCTATCTCTCTATATATATAAAAATACTTGCATAAGTTTTAAAATAAATGATGGCACATTTGTAGTTACTTGGTTAGGAATGAAAATCTATGAACAATTACCCAAATAAAGTGGATAGCAAATGATTTATTTTGTTTCTTATTTTTTTATTGGTTAAAATTATGAGAGCCGTAAAATACACGGGTCTAAAGAGGTGCGTGAATGCATTAGGGTATTTTTTTTCATTAATTTAAATCTCATATTAGAAGTGAATATAATATAGTTTTAGAAATAAGCATAAAAGAATTAGTTATAAATCGCTATCTCTCTCTATATATAAAAATACTTGCATAAGTTTTAAAATAACCGAGGACACATTTGTAGTTACTCGGTTAGGATTGAAAATCTATGAACAATTACCCAAATAAAGTGGATAGTAAATGATTTAAAAAAAGAGGGTTTCTTTTTCTCTATCCAAATCAAATGAAAGAAGTATCTATTTAAAGAGAATTTTTTTTTTTTTGAATTTTGGTGTAAAAAAAGAAAAAAAAAATATTATAAAATAGTCGAGGGTAAAGAAATCGGATGTAAAAAAATCGAAAATTCAGCCAGCCAATCAAAGGGCGAGACGTGTCAAAATTCTTAAAAAATAAAAGGAAAAAAAAACCTGCATAATCGCACAGTTGTCGGTGCGTGAAGTACACGCGCAAGAGAAATGTCGATATTGCCCTTTCACAAACGGACGACATGTGCCCAATGTTAACAAAAAAAAAACCCTAATGCATTCACGCGCCTCTTTAGGCACGTGTAATTTACGGCTCTCATAATTTTAACCAATTAAAAAATAAGAAACAAAATAATTTTAGTTCGATTAATCAAACAATTTATTTAATTTTTTTTCTACTTTTTTTTTTAAGCATAGTAAATAAAGTATTAATAAATTTGTCTATTTTTCTATTTGTCTCAAAATATTGTGTATTTATAAAGACGAATATCGGAAAAGATGACCATCATTTTTATAATTTTGATTGAAGTGTATGTCAATATTATAAGAAACTAGCAGTACACCCGTGCGATGCACGGAAAGTTAATAACGTTTAGAAGATTAAAATTTAATTAAATACAATAAAAATAGAGATGTTTATTACATTATAATTTTTTTTAAATACTACATTGTCGCCTGTCGGTACATATATTAAAATAAGGTCACAAAATAAATATATATATTTAAAGCATAGTTAAATTATACGTACACAATTTAAATTACGCATACATGATTGCTGAAAAGCTCTCTCAATCGTTCTTGGAAAAAAAAAAAAACTTTCTCAAATACTTTTGTGGGTATGTATTGAAAGAACTTTCTATTTAGCAATTAGAAACCCGAATATGAATGTTAGCAATGTTAGAGTCATAAAAATATATTAAAGTTGGATACAAAATAAGGTAATGATATTTTATTGATTGCATCGATAATGGATTTAATTAAACATACCAACAAATTTTTAACATAGCATTTTGTTAACCCAATTTAATAACATTTTTTATAATTTTATTATTTCTCTAAATGTTATTTATGAATGTTATTTGGATTTGGGACCTTTGATAGCGCAGCATTAAGACAAACTGAACACTTGTTTCTTCAAAAGAATGCCATTGTGGATAAAAATGTTATTATGAATGGTATTGAATGACGGTAAGTTTTCCAGATTTCTTTCGTGTTTTATCTTCAAAATTGCCACCGCGTGAAATGACTAAATTGCCCTTGGTTTTGGCTCCAACTCTTGACGATCCTGTTGTTATATTAGTATAGAAGATAGATAGATAGATTACTTTTCCAAATAATTAATATTTATTTGCTGAGACAATGACACTAACATTATAAACATTAATTTTTAGAAAATAATACTACTTTGGCTAAAAAATAAAATACCATCTTCATCCCAATGAATATTTTATAAAATATTACTTAAGTTATTTAAAAGTAATGTCATATTTTGAAACGAAGGCACTAACATTACAAACATTTCAAAAATGAATATTACTTTCGATTCAAAATGAATAACCCAAAATAATACTATATTTTTTCCAAAAAAATGAGCATTATTCTCTTCATCCCAATTAATATTTTATAACCTAATACTACTTCATTCGCCTCTGCAATTAATGTTTGTAATGTTAGTGCATTCATATCAGAATATGACATTAATTTTTTAGGCGAATAAAGTAGTATTATTTTTTAAGATATTCATTGAGCCAAAGGAAGCAATGTTAATTTTTCTTGGACATAAAAAAGAATTCAACTTTTTAAGGAAAAAAAATTACTTCAATTAAAAAATGAATATTACGTTCGTCCCATAATTAATACTACTTTCTATATCAAAAGAAAATTGCTTTCTTTACCTCAAGGAATTTACTTGTCTCAAAAAATAATATTTATTTTTATACACACAAAGACACAAACATTATAAAGATTAATTTTTACAAAATAATACTACTTCAGCTAAAAAAATAAAAAACCATCTTCATCTCAATGAATATTTTATAAAATATTACTTAAGTTGTTTAAAAAAATAATGTCATATTTTGAAACGAAGGCACTAATATTACAATATTTCAAAAATGAATATTACTTTCGATTCGAAATGATTAATCCAAAAATAATACTACTTCATTCGCCTCTGCAATTAATGTTTGTAATGTTAGTGTTTTCGTCTGAAAATATTACATTAATTATTTAGACGAATAAAGTAGTATTATTTTTTAAAATGTTGATTGAGACGAAGAAAGCAATGTTCATTCTTTTTTTTGACATATAAAAAAATTCTACTTTTTAAGATAAAAAAATTTCTTCAATTCAAAAATGAATATTACTTTCATCCCATAATTAATACTACTTTCTATATCGAAAAAATAATGCTTCATTTGACTCAATGAATTTACTTGTATCAAAAATTAATATTTATTTTCTAACACGAAGACACGAACATTATAAACATTAATTTTTACAAAATAATACTACTTCGGGTAAAAAAATAAATTAATATATTCGTCCCAAGGAATATTTTAGACACTATTACTTAATATGTTTAAGAAATTAATGTCAGATTTTGAAACGAAAGAACTAACATTACAAACAATAATTTATATTAAAAAAGTAAAATTATAATTATTATTATCATCCTTTCTAATAAAAAAATATACTTCACACTTAATTAATTTAAAAAAAAAAGATATTGAAAAATTAAAAAGAAAAATAAAGAAAGGATAATTAAGAAATTTATATTTAAAAAAGAATGTTGTTTTTTTGTGGCCAAATTAAATGAACTTAGTCTCTAATTAAAGAGGAAAAAAAATTATGAATTTTGATGTAAAAATTTAAAAAAAAAAAAATTTTTTTTATAAAATAATTGAGGTCGAAAAAAGGGGTGGAAAAATAAAATTCTGTAAAAAATCCACCCAATCAGAGTTCGCCACGTGGCGTAGTTAAAAAAATAAAAATAAAAAAAGAAAAACCCCTTTCGTCCACGCGCCTTTGTCGGCGCGTGTGACGCAGGCGCCAAATTTTCCACCAACCAGCGCCAGCCACGTCATCCGGGTTACAAAATCTACAATTTTACCACCGCGTGAAATTACTAAAATACCCCTGGTTTTGGCTCCAACTTTTCACCATCCTGTTGTTATATTAGTATAGATAAAAATAGTATAAATTTGTATTTTAAAAGAGAGAGGGAGAAAGAAGTGGGTTGGGTTTGATTAGGAAGTGGGGGGTTTGGGGAAGTTTCTTTTCATTTAACGAAAGTGTTTGTATTTTTAGAATTTTTTATTTTCTCCTAAAAATTAAATACTCCCTCCGTCCCAGACCAAGGGTATATGGGGGGATTTCACGCTTCTTAAGAAATTTTTTAAAAAATGAATAAAAATTAAATGTGAGATAGGGAATACGAGTAGTAATTAAATGTGTGGTAGGAAATATGAGAGATAATGTAAAAGTTAAATGTGTGGTAGGGAATAGGAGAGAGAATGTAAAAGTTAAAAATATTTAATAGGAGAGAGAATTCTGAAATGGGAGAAATAGTAGTTAAATGTGTGATAGGAAATAGGAGAGAGAATGTATAAGGATATAATGAATGGTTTTTTTGTAAATATATGAAGATGATAAGGGTATTAATATATTCAAAAACTTGCCTTTTTTGGAAATGAACTCTTGGTCTGGGACGTCCCAAAAGGGAAAGATGAACCCTTGGTCTGGGACGGAGGGAGTAAGTTACATTGAAAATAAATATCATAATTATGTTCATAATGAGTTAATGTAAATAAAAATGACATAATTTTTTTGATGTACGAGCATGACTTAATGAAAAGTTTCAATTTTAAAAAGAATGATATTAATTTTTATTACATAACTGTACTATCCTTTTGGTATGAACAAATCTTTTGTTTTTTTTTAAAAAATTATCTTAATCAAAAAGAAATAAAGTATCATCTTTTTTTAACGAGATTTTCAATCTTCACATTTTTTACTAATTTCAATAACTTATTTCGTATGTGATTCATGTGTTTTATTTACTTTTTGAAATGATAAAATACTACAGAATTGTATATGGAGAAATGCATATTCCTTATGATTTTTGTTTTATTCCTATTTTATTGTTTTCTAATTTTTATGTATTGACAATATAGTCTTTAAGGAATTATTTCATAATGTATAAACGAATTGATTTTTTGATTTATTTTAGTTCAATTTTTGTTTTTTGAATATACATTAATGTCCCGTGCATCGCACGGGAGTCAATCTAGTACTAATACAATATCATGTACACAAATTATACAGCCAATTGATTTAGATTGAGTCACTTAACTTTTTAATCATTTTCAGATGGAAGAAGGGCTTGCAATTTTATTACCTCTAAAAATGTTCGGCCACCGTTAATAATATAACAATTTTAATATCACAAAATCTAGGGAGAAACGCGTTTCTCCATAAGTTATGGAGAAACGGGTCCCGACATGTCGCGCGACAATGAGCTAGATAGCCAGAAACCTATGAAAGTGATATCCAGAAACCTTCAAATGAATATCCAGAAACCTTCAAAATGTTTCGGATATACATTGAAAGGTTTCGGATATCCGTAAACCTTCAATAGCAATTTCTGGATATGCCCTAACACATTTTCGGATATGCACCTAACAGCTTTTCCTGGATATGCACCTAACAGCTTCTGATATACATTTCACATCCTTCCTGGCTATCAAATACAAAGCTTCCTGGATATCAACTCGCAAAGCTTCGGGCTATCAATGCAAAGCTTCCGGATATCCGAAGCTTTTAGTCTTGGCCTTGGGTTTTTTTCCTGGATATACATTTCACATCCTTCGGCTATCAAATACAAAGCTTCTAGATATCAACCGCAAAGCTTCGGCTATCAAATGCAAAGCTTCGGATATCCGAAGCTTTTGGTCTTGGCCTTGGATTTTTTTTTTCTGGTTATCAAATGTAAAGCTTCTGGCTATGAAAAACACGTTTCTCCATAGTTATGGAGAAACGCGTTTCTCAGCAGACGCACTCTTTTAATATATCCGACCACCATTGTTAGAACAATATTATAATATTCGGTTAGTGTTATTTAGGGGTGTGCTCGGTACGGTTTGGCTCGGTTTTAGGCTAAAATCGTTACCGAACCAAAAGTATTCGGTTTCTAATTTTAACAAACCGCCACCACTCGATTTTAGCTCGGTTCGGTGTAGTCGAGTTGGAGAATATGGTGGAGCGACATGGATCGGACCGAGTGAAACGGATCTAGACCGATGGAGCGGACCGAGTTTGCAAGAAAATACTTGTTTCCTAATGTTAGCTTTGTATTTTAGGAAGACTCCTTAATTAAGTAGGAAAGTAGAATATGTAGCTAGAATAAGAATCCTAGTCAAAGAAGAATTATTGTGTATACATAGGATTGTATCTCCTATTAGAATTAGGACTCTAAAATTAGTATAAATAGGTGTTTTGGACAATTGTAAAAGATGAGAGTGAAATAATATAGAAATTATAATCCTACTCCTCTCCACATTTTAACATGGTATCAGAGCCTAGATCCAAAATCTAGGTTTCTTTTTTTTACAATGAAGAAAGTCAACAAGATCAGTCAAATTGTTCACCTCAAGCAAGTCATGCAACGCTGGAAAACCATGAGTATCTCCAAAACTTTCGACTCCGGCAGCCGTTTAAAGAAGCCTCGCAAGGAAAATCCAAGCCGGCGCTGGTTTCGATACTTTTCTTAAATTATTTTCGTAAATTATTTTTCTCAAAATGACTCTCTTTCTCAATTTGGTCATCTCTTTGAGGAGGAGAATTGTGACATGGTGAACTTATCTATAATGTCTCCTCCATGATTACCCAATTCGCTTCCGCAACGAATTCCTAAAACCTAGGGTTCCGATTGTTGCTTTATCCCTTTGATTATACCAACTTCACTATCCCTTGAAAAATAATAAAAAAAAAAATTGAGTGTCGTTCACTATAAAAACATTGATTGAGTGTCGTTCACTATAAAAACGATAATCGAGTGTCGTCCACTATAAAAACGATAATCGAGTGTCGTCCACTATAAAAACGATGATTGAGTGTCGTTCACTATAAAAACGATAATCGAGTGTCGTCCACTATAAAAACGATGATTGAGTGTCGTTCACTATAAAAACGATAATCGAGTGTCGTCCACTATAAAAACGATAATCGAGTGTCGTCCACTATAAAAACGATGATTGAGTGTCGTTCACTATAAAAACGATGATCGAGTGTCGTTCACTCTAAAAAGGGAGATTGAAGAAAAAGAAGATATGTGCGAGCACAAATTGTGCACAGAATTGAAGAAAGAAGACCTGATGTAGATGACTCTTCGTATATTGGAACAAATTTTTGTTGTTGTTAAAAAAAAAAAAAAGACGAACCCGAGGTTGCTTGAACTGCAACACGAAAAAGGAAGAACTTGACGCAGATGTCGCATGTCGAAGTGAAAGAATTTTTTTTAAAACGTTTTAATTTTTATTTGGCAAGTTGGGTATCTATGTTGTAGATCCTCCAACTTGAGGGGGGGAGTTGGAGAATATGGTGGAGCGACATGGATCGGACCGAGTGAAACGGATCTAGACCGATGGAGCGGACCGAGTTTGCAAGAAAATACTTGTTTCCTAATGTTAGCTTTGTATTTTAGGAAGACTCCTTAATTAAGTAGGAAAGTAGAATATGTAGCTAGAATAAGAATCCTAGTCAAAGAAGAATTATTGTGTATACATAGGATTGTATCTCCTATTAGAATTAGGACTCTAAAATTAGTATAAATAGGTGTTTTGGACAATTGTAAAAGATGAGAGTGAAATAATATAGAAATTATAATCCTACTCCTCTCCACATTTTAACAGTTTTCGACTTCAGTAAGTGTCGGTTCGATAATATTCGGTCTTAAAACCAATCCATCAAAACAACCCACACAACCAACCATGAGTTGTTTTGGGATCATATGAGTACATAGAGATTTGCATACATGTCTAAAGTAAATCCAAAGAACTTAACCGGAAACACAATGTGCAACCTGAATTCTGAAACAAGAGTTACAAGACCCAATAACAAGCTACACAGAGGTTCACTACGTGCAGTGAAAAAAGGTTGTTTCACATGGGGCTCCCTCGCACTTAAGTACCTTAAACTCAACAAATTTAAGTCTGGCAATTTTTCACTCAAGTATTATTCAATGATATTCTCTCAATCCCTATAAACTTTAGAAAATAGAAGAAAACTGCTCACTGGTCTGCAATGGAGGCGGTGAGTCACTGGTCTGCGATGGAGGCGATGGCGATATTGGGAAGGAATTGCGATCAGCCGATCAAGCGATGGGGGAGGATATGATTACGAATAGGCGTCATATTTAATTTGGCTAATTGGCAAAACTAAAGGATATTCTCAAATCTCAAGCGATGTGAGCGGTGAACCTGTGAGGTGTGAGCCGTGAGGTTAAAGGGTATTTATTTAATTTGACTAATTGGCTTTGATTTTGACAAGATTTACTAAATCTTGTAAATCTTAAAAAGATAATTTTTATTTATTTAATATATATGGAAATTGAATAGATGTAAAATTATAGTAAATTAGATTGACTCCCGTGCGATGCACGGGACATTACTGTATATTCAAAAAACAAAAATTGAATTAAAATAAATCAAAAAATCAATTCGTTTATACATTATGAAATAATTCCTTAAAGACTACATTGTCAATACATAAAAATTAGAAAATAATAAAATAGGAATAAAACAAAAATCATAAGGAATATGCATTTCTCCATATACAATTATGTAGTATTTTATCATTTAAAAAAGTAAATAAAACACATGAATCACATACGAAATAAGTTATTGAAATTAGTAAAAAATGTGAAGATTGAAAATCTCGTTAAAAAAAGATGATATTTTATTTCTTTTTGATTTTATTTCTTTTTGATAAAGATAATTTTTTAAATAAAAACAAAAGATTTGTTCATACCAAAAGGATAGTACAGTTATCTAATAAAAATTAATATCATTCTTTTTCAAATGGAAACTTTCCATTAAGTCATGCTCGTACATCTAAAATATTATGTCATATTTATTTACATTAACTCATTATGAACATAATTATGATATTTATTTTCAATGTAACTTATTTAATGTTTAGGAGAAAATAAAAAATTCTAAAAATACAAACACTTTCATTAAATGAAAAAAACTTCCCCAAACCCCCCACTATACACTTCAATCAAAATTTTAAAAGTGATGGTCATCTTGCCCGATATTCGTTTTTATTAATACAAAATTTTTTGAGACGGATAGAAAATTCGATAAATTTATTAATACTTTATTTACAATGCTTCAAAGGTAATTTTTTTTTTAATAAATTGTATGATGTATCGAACTAAAATAAACCCAATAACCATATTACCCCATTCAACTAATCATCCTATACCCCACCACTTTTATTTAATTTTATATTCTTTATTTTTATGATTAGTAAACTTATTAATATTATTATCATTTATAATTAAACAAAAATACTTCACACTTAATTACTTTTCACAAAAAGATATTGAAAAATTAGAAAGGAAAATGAAGATATTTATATTTAAAAAAAATGTTGTTTTTTCTGTGTCCAAATCAAATGAAAATACCCTCCATTTAAAGAGAATTTTTTTAAATGAAATTTGGTGTAAAAAAATTAATTTATTATAAAACAATTGAAGTCAAAGAAATGGGAAAAAAAAATTTCGAAACTCAAGAAGCCAGTGGAACGCCGCCAAGTGTCCCAACAAAAAAAAAGAAAAATATCTATGCGTAAATGTGCCTCGGTCTACGCGAATACGACGCGCGCCAAATTTTCACCCTATCACGGCATGCCACGACAAATTTACTTCAACTAATTTTAGTTATGCCACATTATGAAATGACTTACACTTTATTCAAAATTTTAAAAATGATGGCCATCTTTCCCGTTATTCACTTTTATAAATACACAAATTTTTTAGACTGATAGATTTTCAACAAATTTATAAATAGTTTATTTACTATGCTTCAAAGTTTTTTTTTAAAAAAATTGAATAAATACATTGATCTATCGAAATAAAATAAACCCAATAACCATATTACCCCATCCAACTAATCATCCTCTACCCAATCAGTTTTATTTAATTTTATATTTTTTATTTTCAACATTAGTAAAATTATTAATATTATTATCATTTATAATTAAATAAAATATTTCACACTTAATTACTATTCACTAAAAATATATTAAAAAATAAGAAAGAAAAATTAACAATGGGTAATTAAGAAATTTATATTTAAGAAAGAAAATTTTTTTCTGTGTCCAAATCAAATGAAAGAAGTCTCTATTTAAAGAGAATTTTTTTTATGAAAGTTGGTGTATATTTTTTTTTTAAACTTAATTTATTATAAAATAATTGAGGTCAAAGAAAAAGATTTTTTTTAAAAAAATATGAAATCCATCAAGCCAATCAAAGGGCGCAAAATACACAAGTTTTTTAGACGTATAGATATTCAACAAATTTATAAATACTTTATTTACTATGCTTCAATTTTTTTAAAAAAAAATAAATAAATAAATTGTTTGATCTATCGAAATAAAATAAACCCAATAACCGTATTACCCCATCCAACTAATCATCCTATACACCAGCATTTTTATTTAATTTTATATTCTTTATTTTCAATATTAGTAAAATTATTAATATTATTATCATTTCTAATTAAATAAAATATTTCACACTTACTTACTTGTAACTAAAAATATATTAAAAAATGAGATAGAAAAATTAACAAAGGATAATTAAGAAAATTATATTTAAAAAAGATGATTTTTTTTCTGTATCCAAATCAAATGAAAGTAGTGTCGATTTAAAGAGAAAAAAAATTATGAATTTTGGTGTAAATTTTTTTTTAAAAAAAATTAATTTATTATAAAATATAGGAAAATTAACAAAGGATAATTAAGAAAATTATATTTAAAAAAGAGGGTTTTTTTTCTGTGTCCAAAACAAATGAATGAAGTGTCTTTTTAAAGAGAAAAAAAAATTATGAATTTTGGTGTAAATTTTTTTTTTAAAAAATTAATTTATTATAAAATAATTGAGGTCAAAGAAATAGGATTGTTTTTTTAAATTTGAAATCCATTCAGCCAATCAGAGGGAGACACTTGGCACAAATTAAAAAAAAAAAAAAAAAAAAAAAAGGAAAATCTTTGCAATGACTCGCCATTGTCGGCGCGTGTAATACACGCGCCTGCAAAATGACGAAAATGCCCTTATTTAAACGGGCGACATGTGTCCCATGTCATTTAAAAAAAAATAAAAAAATTCTCAACCAATCAGAGCTCGCCACATGCCATTTCAGCCCAATTTTTTTCCCTTTTGCCACCAGGTGAATTGACGAAAATACCCCTCAATGGCCAAAAATTTACCAAGACCTTGTTATTATATATTGATAGATATTATGAATATTTATTATTTAGAAACATATCGGTACGGTTCGGTGTGAGTAATCGGTGTGAAATCATGTATCCCAAACCGAACCGATAGATTCGGTTTTTCAATATTTCATAAACCGTACCTATCCAATTAACCATTGGTACGGTTTTTCGGGGTCGATTTTTTCGGTTTTATTCGGGTTTTTTCGGTTTTTCGGTTTTTTTGCTCACCCCTAGTGTTATTAGAACAAAATTTAAGTGTTCGTTCACCCTTGATCGTACAATGTGAATATGTTCGGTTGACAATCACCAAGCAATGCAAAAATATTTGTTCACTATCAACTGAATTGTGATTACGAGGATTTTTTTAAAAAAAAATAATAAAAAATTAAAAAACTAATGTAAAAACACTGAGAGTGTTCAAAATGCTTACATTTACACCTAGCTCAGGTGTTCTTTTATTGTGAAGATGGCGGCACTGATCAAGTGGGCGACCGCCCAGCCACAACTATCAAAGACGCCAAATCGACTGTTCAAGTGGGCAATCGCCCAGGACAAGTGGGCGACAGCCCAGCTCCAAATCCAACCAACGTTGAAACGTCTGTTCAAGTGGGCGACCGCCCAGGCCAAGTGGGCGACCGCCCATGCCCGTAAAATCTGGCATGCAGCTTTCCTTATTTTTGGTTATTGTTTAGAAATCAGATCTCCTTGTTATAATAGGATTTCTTTTCCTTTTCTCTTTTTAAAAATTGTAACTCATATATATTTTGAGGTTCTTCAATAAGAAACACAAGTTTTTGGGAAAATCCTAAATTGATTTTCTACATGGTATCAGAGCGGCATCATACACAAGTCTAAATCTATGGCGGGGAACGATGCTATCATCGATAATCCTCCTAAAATCAAATATAATTCTCCCTTTTACCTAGGTCCTCAGGATAGGCCAGTCGATTTTATTACTCCTTCTACTGCTTCATCTTCATCGTTCACAGCTGAGCGATGGCAGGCTTTGGCAAGCCTCGTCGGTAATTCTCAAATCTCAAATGATCACCTCCATGGTATGTTTGATACGATTTCATGGATTATTGATACAGGTGCTTCAAATCATGTGACTGGAAACGCCTCGTGTCTCCTTAATTCTCAGACAATATCGACATGTCCAGTCGGTTTACCTAATGGGTCTTTTGTGTTGGCTCATATACAGAGGGATCCGTTCATCTGACAGACACCATTACCCTCTCTCATGTTCTATTTATTCCAAACTTAAGCTGCAACTTAATTTCAGTTTCTCAACTTTCTGACGATATTCACTGCACTGTCCAATTTAACTCCTCTATGTGTGCTATACATGACCTGTCGAGGAAACTGATTGGAGTAGGTGTTAGGCGGGATGGACTCTACTACCTTCGCGGCACATCTTCAGCATTTAGTGTTTTCGTTACCGGATCGCCTTCTTTGTTGGAGCTGTGGCATAATCGCTTGGGGCACCCCTCCGAGAATGTGGTAAAGCTTCTTCCCGCAGTTAGCCGTAATTCTGGCAGTTTACCTAAAGTTTATGATACTTGTTTTTGGGCTAAACAGTCTAGAGATAGTTTTCCTGTTAGCGATCATAAGACCACTAGAATCTTTGAGAAGGTTCATTGTGATTTATGGGGTGCATACACTCATTCTTCTTCTTGTGGTGCACGATATTTTTTAACTTCGGTGGATGATTTTTCCCGAGCTGTCTGGGTCTATTTATTGGTTGATAAAACAGAAGTTTTTCGTATGTTTATGGCTTTTATTGCTATGGTAGAACGTCAGTTTTCTCAGAAGATTAATGTCGTCCAATCGGATAATGGTATCGAATTTAATTGCATGATTGATTATTTCTTTTCCTCTTGCATTACTTTTCAAACATCTTGTGTTGGTACCCCACAACAAAAATGGTTGAGTCGAGCGGAAGCATCGTCATATACTGAATGTTGCTAGAGTGCTTCGATTTCAGGCTCATTTGCCTATTTTCTTTTGGGGTGAAGCAGTTCTCACTGCTGTTCATTTGATTAACCGGACTCCTACACCCCTCTTATGTAATAAGACTCCCTATGAGATTTTGTTCGGAAAATTGCCTTTCTTTGACTCTTTCCGTGTCTTTGGTTCTTTGTGTTATGCCCATAATCAGAAGGCCAAGGGAGATAAATTTGTCAGTCGTAGCCGAAAATGTATCTTTGCGGGCTATCCTCTAGGCAAAAAGGGGTGGAAGTTGTTTGATCTAGAGACAAAGAAATTTTTTGTCTCCCGGGATGTGAAGTTCTTTGAGACCATCTTTTCCTACAGTGATTTATCAACAATGCCTCATACCCCAAATTCAGTGGAGACTCTTAACCAAGAGGCTGATTTTGCCTTTATTGATTATCCGGATATGGAAGATATTGTCTCTGAACCTTTGACAGTGGCTCCTGCGGATGTACCTGAACCTGTTACTGCAGTACCTGCAGATATTGCCTCTACAGAGATCTCATCTTCTTCTATGACAGAATCCTCTCAATCTGAGCAAGAGGATTTCATGAGGGGCATGCGTACGAAAGTTCCCTCCGTTCTTCTTCGGGACTACATTGCAGCTACAGTCACTCCTGCTAGTCCATCCCCCGAACACCCCACTCCAGTCGGCTCCTCAGGTACTCCCTATCCTATAGCTCACTATATAAATTGTGATAGTTTTTCTGTGAAATATCGTAACTTCCTTGCAGCTATTACTTTGGCTAAAGAGCCTAGGACTTTTCGTGAGGCAATGTCACAAGATGAGTGGAAGGAATCTATGCAGGCTGAAATTCGTGCCTTGGAATATAATGGCACATGGACTATGGTTCCTCTACCGCATGGTAAGCGTATCGGATTAAGTATAAGTCTGATGGTATTGTTGAACGGCTTAAATCTCGATTGGTGGTTCTTGGTAATCATCAGAAAGAAGGGATTGATTAAACGAAAACTTTTGCTCCTGTGGCTAAAATGGTCATCGTTCGAGCCTTTTTTTTGCTATTGCTACCTCAAAGAATTGGGAACTGCATCAAATGGATGTGCATAATGCTTTCCTGCATGGTAATCTTCAGGAAGAGCTCTACATGAAACCCCCTCCAGGCTTTCATTCCAATCAGCCCAATATGGTTTGTCGCCTTCGTAAATCTCTTTATGGCCTTAAACAGGCCCCGCGTTGTTGGTTCGCTAAGCTGGTGGCTTCCTTGAAGCACTATGGATTCTTGCAGTCTTATTCTGACTATTCCTTGTTCATGTTCACAAAAGGTACAATTCATATGAATATACTTGTGTATGTTGACGATCTTATTATAGCTGGGAATGATTCCGCTGCCTTACAGTCCTTCAAAAAGTATCTGAGTGAATGTTTCATAATGAAAGATCTTGGCTCCCTAAAGTATTTCTTGGGCATTGAAGTTGCTCGTAGTTCTTCTGGTCTTTTTCTGTGCCAACGGAAGTATACCTTAGACATTATATTTGAGGTTGGGCTATTAGGTGCAAAGCCATCTGGCTTTCCTATTGAACCCAATCATAAACTTAGTCTTGCCACAGGTGATCTTCTGGATGACCCAGAACGCTATAGACGATTGGTTGGCCGTCTCATTTACTTAGCGGTCACCCGACCAGATTTAGCTTATTCTGCTCATATTTTGTCCCAATTTATGAAGGAACCTCGAAAGGAACATTGGGATGCGGCCTTAGGGGTTGTGCGCTAGGCATGGGCATCCGGTTCCCGGTTCCGGTTCCGGGGAAGGGGGGAACCGAGACGGAACCGCCTAAATCCGGTTCCCGGTTCCGGTTCCTTGATGCCGGTTCCGGTTCCGGTTCCACGGTTTCCCGGTTCCTTTTTTGGCTTTTTTTTTTTTTTTGAAAACTGTCAAGGTGGGCGACCGCCCAAGAGAGGTGGGCGACCGCCCATATCCAAATTCAAGCAATGTCAAACTCTCTGCACACATGGGCGACCGCCCAATAGAGAGGTGGGCGACCGCCCACATCCAATTTCCAGCAACCCCAAAGTTTGGTCAGTGCACTTTGGTCACTTCCTTTTCCTTTTCTTCTCTTTTAAGCCATCAAAACTGTTAAGATTCTAACAAATTTGGATGAAGATGAATAATAAACAAATTATTTTAACATATTTTATAAAAGAAAAAGGGACGGTACCCTTAAATTTTATTAATAATTGTTAAAATGTTACAATGAGGGGGACAACCAACCTTGCCCTTTTATAAGTAAGGGAGGACATAAGGAGCCTTAACCTCGTTCTTAGTATTTTACAATATTTATCTAAATTATAACAATCTAATCTAAACAAAAAAATCTAATATATAAAATAAAACAAAGCAACAAATTAAATTATACAAATTAAACTATATAAATTACATCAACTTACATTTGGGTCATTGGGATTGTGTCATTGTTCTCGTCACTTCCCGATGTTGAATCAAAGAAATCTTCATCGGATGAGGAAAACTTTGGCTCTTGATCTCTTTTCTCCGCTTTGACCCAATCATTCAACAAATTTTGATTTTCTAAATTTTCAACAGGTTAAATTTGCACGTTGCGGATCCGCAATATTTCCACCAATGCTAAAAGCGTGCTCAACCGAAACCGTTGATGCGGGAGAAGCAAATATTTCTCTTGCTATCCTAGAAACAATAGGATAAGAACTCGCCCTCTTGGCCCACCAATGTAAAATGTTAAATTCAACCTCATCTTCATATTCAAATTCCGTGTTCAAATATTTTTTAAATTCCGCATTAGAACCGCTTCCTCTAGAGCGCTTTCTATTTCCATAAAAAGAAGTAAAAAAAGAGTTGTCCGTTTCGCTAGTTTGACGAGGAGGAGCCTCACTTGTACTAGCACCACCATAAATTGAGTTGTACTCTTTAAAAACATTTAAAAATTCATTTTTCGCATCGGACAATATTTGATCAATATTTGGAAAACGGGGATCATTTGCATCAAACAAATTTTGATAGTAATATGTAAGAAGTTGTTCCAAACCATCCATTCTAACCCTTGGATCTAAAATTTTTGCAATTAAAAAAATACTTGGAATTGTCTCAAAATATTTCAACCATTTTTCCTTCATACTAACAATAGCTGGACCAATTATGGGATCATCTTTAAATTCACAAAATGTATCCGAAATAATAGTACTATGATCAACAACTAAGTTAGAAGTAGGATAATACGTACCGGATAACAATCCTTGAAATTTTTCAACAATTTGATCATGCTTCCACAAGCATTCCATTGATGAGGAAATAGGGTGTATTTGTAACCAACGGAAGACAAAAACAAGCAAATTTGTTCCTTATAAAGAAAAGAATCCGCTAAAAGTTTATAGGTAGAATTCCACCTAGTTGTAACATCCATTGAAATTTTTTGGGACGGATATCATTTGCCTTGCAATAGTCTCTCCATTTTCTTTGATTGGAACTTTTTCTCATAATAAACCGTATACCTCGTTTAATAGGAATAATTGAATCTTGTAAAGCAGATAGACCATCTTGCACACATAAATTTAAAATATGACAAAAATATCTAATATGAAAAAATTTTCCACCTAATACCGGTTTACAAATACCAATTAGTTCCGATAAACTTGCAGTATTAGAGCTAGCATTATCAAAAGACATTGAAAAAAATTTAGTAACTAAATTATATTCTTGTAAAATACTTTGTAGTTTAAGTGCAATATTGTGTGCGGTATGCTCATCATCAAAATCTCTATATGCAATCAATCTCTTTTGAATGGTCCAAGAATTGTCAATCCAATGACAAGTTACTCCCATATAAAAATGTTCACAACGGTTATCACTCCATATATCTGAACAAATAGAAACTTGTTGAGATAAATTAGCAAATGTTTGTATTAAACCATATTTATATTCCCCGACTATTTTTGCAATATCACGTGTGAGAGTTCTACGTGGTATTCTTTTTGCAGCGGGGTTAAGAGAGAGTTTAGCAAAATCTTCATAGAATTCATCATCGGCAAAACCAAAGGAAAGACATTTAACACAAACAAATTTTGCCATACCTCTTATATGGTTTTGTTCACTATAATGAAATGTAGTGGAAGAAGAAGACGTACCTACAGCGCCCATCGAAGAAGTCGAAACTCCTTGGAGTTGTGTTTGAGTTGGATCTATGCCAAATTCGGTAGGATGATGAACTCGAACATGCTTGGTATAAGTGCCGTATCCATTGCCATCCCTCCAAGTATAAACATTTTCACAATAGTTACATATCACTTTCCAAACCTCCTCACCATGTTTGTCCAATTCGAGCTCCTTCCTAAAGTGACGAATAAAAATTGAGGACTTCGGTTCACGAATTTTAGGAGAAGGCAGTTGACCTTGTCGACCGCCTCCACGAAGACCGCGACCCCTTCCTCTTGGTGCAATTGGTGGTAGGTTATGTGCATCACTTTCTTCAGTACTTGGAGTTCCTACAAATTGTGGTTGTTGTGACATGAAAGGCGGTATTGGAAATTGTTGGTCTCCAACTTGAACCTCCTCCTCATCTTCTAAATTTTCCCATTGATTTCTCCCCGACATTCCCCCATCATAAAAGGGAATATCATTTGGAATTTGTGGTGGTGGTGGTGGTGGTGGTGGTAGTCGAGAAGATGAAGAAGGTTGGTTGTTTTTGCTCTTGCTACCCGTTTTTTTGTTAAGTTTCTAAGGAAAGAAGACATGATGATGGTGTATTGGTGATTTGGTGTGTATGATGAGTGATGAGTGAATAGTGAAGACTATGAAAATGGATGAAAATATGGAAAATGAGGATGGAATTATGGATTATGGAATATGAATGTTGGTGAGTGATTTGAGGCTTTGATCTTGAGACTTGAGAGTTAAGAACTTAAGAGAGAGTTAAGAGAGAGTAAAGATTAAGAGAGAGTTAAGAGAGTTTTGTGAAAATAAAATGTAATGAGGTGAATTTGTATTTATAGGTGAAAGGTAAGGATTGTTTTGTTTTTTTATTTATTTTTAATTACTGAAAATTGTCTAAAAAGTAAAAAAAAAAGGGGCAAATTTGACTGAAAAGGTGAAAAAAAAGGGGCAAATTTTGAAATTTTTTGAATTTTCTGCAAAGAACCGCCGGTTCCATGGTTCCGAACCGCCGGTTCCCCGGTTCCGGTTCTCCGGTTCCGGTTTCGGTTCCAAAATCGGCGGTTCACGGTTTTTTAAAAATAGGAACCGAGATTGAACCGGAAACCGGCCGGTTCCGGTTCTCGTCGGTTCCGGTTCTGCCGGTTCCGGTTCCGGTTCGGTTCTCCGGTTCCGCCCGGTTCCGGTTCCGGTTTGCCCATGTCTATTGTGCGCTATCTCAAAATCACACCTGGTCAGGGTATTCTTCTTTGTGCTGACAGCGATCTCACGCTACAAGGATGGTGTGATTCGGATTGGGCTGCTTGTCCTATTACTCGACGCACTCTTTCTGGATGGCTTGTGTTTCTTGGTTATTCCCCTATATCTTGGAAGACGAAGAAACAAACCACTGTGTCTCGTTCGACTGCCGAGGCCGAATACTGCTCTATGGCGGCCCTTACCTGTGAATTGAAATGGTTGAAAGGCTTACTACTGAGTCTTGGTGTTCATCATCCCAAGGCAATTAATATCTTTTGCGATAGCCAGTCGGCTCTTGATATCGCAAAGAACCCTGTCTTTCATGAACGAACAAAGCACATTGAAATCGATTGCCATTTTGTTCGTGATGCTATTTTGGATGGCCTTATCTCTCCTTCCTATGTTCCTACTAAAACGCAGTTGGCGGATATTTTACTGAAGCACTTGGAAAGCAACAGTTTGATTTGCTCATGAGCAAGTTGGGCATTCTTAATCCCCATGCTCAACTTGAGGGAGGGTGTGAAGATGGCGGCACTAATCAAGTGGGCGACCGTCCAGCCACTATGGGCGACCGCCCAGCCACAACTATCAAAGATGCCAAATCGACTGTACAAGTGGGCGACCGCCCAGCTCCAAATCCAACCAACGTTGAAACGTCTGTTCAAGTGGGCGACCGCCCAGGCCAAGTGGGCGACCGCCCATGCCCGTAAAATCTGGCGTGCAGCTTTCCTTATTTTTGGTTATTTTTTAGAAATCAGATCTCCTTGTTATAATAGGATTCCTTTTCCTTTTCTCTTTTTAAAAATTGTAACTCATATATATTTTGAGGTTCATCAATAAGAAACACAAGTTTTTGGAAAAATTCTAAATTGATTTCCTACATTTATCCATACTTGATCAATATAGTTAACTTAAACAGAGAATTTTGCAAGAATTTTGTAAGCTTGAAAGGAGAGAGAGAGAGAGAGAGAGAGAGAGAGAGAGGTTTTTTTTTTTTTTTTCCTCTGATGATGATGGCAGGAGGAAAGATCAGAAATGTAAATTTAGATGATTTAAGGGAAGTGAAGAAATGTACATTTAGATGATTTAAGGGAGGTGAAAATTTAATAGGGGGAAGGTGAAAATTTAATAGGTAGATGGAATAGAGATTTAACGTTGCGAGTGTATTTAGTAAATGGGTAAGTAGTGTTGAAAAAAATTCAATTGCGAGTTTATAACATTGAGTGCACTCATACACCATTGATTTGTTTGACACATATTTGATTTATTTTGATATTTAGTCCTATTACATTGTACTCAATAAGGAAGTAATAGGTGAAATGAGTACATGTTGCTTAGCTCAATTGAAGTCACCACCAACAACTACTTGCCTTCTTCTCTTTCCATGTTTCTTTGATTGAGGGTAAATAACTTGTACTAGGGTGATGCCCGTGCTCCGCACGGGATCTGACATGAATGTTTATTAATTAGCTAATTAAATAGACTAATGCATATAAAATATGATTGCAAGTGATTAGCACATTTATCATTTATAAATGAAATATGACTTAAACTCTTCATATTTTCAAAACAACTTATAATGATATTAGATATTAGTTACATAAGACAGTACAATTCGATAAAAAATACGCAAAATATCAAATCATAAATATTAATTTTTATGAAATGTTATTGTTAAATAATGAAGCTAATTATTTCAACAAAAGAAATAAACATCACTTTTTTTTAATATTATTATGAAACTAAAATCTATGAAAATGTATTTCATTATTAAATATTGGTATTGAAATTTTGTTTTTAATATCTGTGAAAAATAAACTATTTTGAATCTAGTCATCATTAGTGAGGTTAAACAATAATGAATGTGATTCAATGAACATTACATTCTTTAAATCAAACACAAACATTCAAATTCTGTAACTCCATCTAAATTATAAGCATTATGTTACGTAAATTTATTCTCATTAATTAGATGTATGCATGCATCAAATTAATGGCTATGAACTTGCCCAATCTTTCCTATTCTACCATCTATTATTGTAAATTGATTAGTACTTCTTTATTTCAAAATAAATGATGATTTTAGTGAAATTGTGTTTCAAAGTGAATTAATAAAAAAACACTATACCAATATTTTCTTTTTCATTTTTTCATATTTTATTATATAATTGCAAAGCTAAAAGTTTGAAAATGGATAGCAATATATTTATGCATTTTCTAACAGTCAACCTTTGTAAAACATTTCTCAAATGAAAAACGACTCAAAGTTTGAATATATAGATATTATTTATTACTATGTCTCTTAATGATTGTTATTGTAGAAGATTAATTTTATCCCAAAATATATTTAGTGTCCCTATTACTAAGAAATCATTATCTTTTAATACCAATTATACTTTTAGAATTGTGATCGAATATCAATTGTATAAATCACGCAAGTATTTAATATGAAGATGGTGCTACACACTTGAGTTTCAATATATGTCAATTATATTTAACTTTTATTATTTCACTAAGTATTGTAAATTGTCTATACAATTGTAAAAGTAGTTAATGAAAGTAATTAATTTAAAAATTTAAGAAATAAAATTACAATGCAATAACAAATACTCCATTAAGGGGACAATCATATACGTTCCATCTAAACGTTTTTTCCTTATCTACTTTTTTTTTCCACCTTTCTCTTCTTCATTTTTGCTAGGTCAATGTCGTTGGGGATTATTTTGAGATTGCTAAAGTTTGATGATGAAATATTGTGACATTCTTGATGCAAAATCTGTAACACTGAATACATAGAAGATATTAAAGTGTACGTAATATAATCATTACAATAAATAAATAAAAATAAAATCAAAGAAATACAAAAAATTTAATAAAAAAATTCGATTCAATTAAATAGAAAAAAATATTATATTTGCAATGGTAGAAATATTTATATACACATATACACTTTATTATGTCTCATACTGAGTCTTTATTATTATTCTTCCTTTACTGCCTTCCAGCTTTCGCTGCAACGGACGATTATTTTTTACATTGAAGTTGCTTTGACAATGAAGGATTACAAAGCTCAAAATCTATACCTGCATTGAGAGTAAAGAAAACAATAACATTAATGAAACAAAAGTGCACAAATTAATCATAAGCAAAGAATAACATAATTTCTACACACATCCAAAAAAAAAAATGAAAACATCATTCAAGATTAAAGAATTTATACAATAATTAATTAATATTAATAGCCAATCCAAAATTAACAACATACATTCTCTGCCTACGTAAAACAAACACCCTTCTTATGTGTTCGATTTGATTAAACTTTAATTAAAGAAAAAACTAATGACTGAAATGAAATTTTAAAACTTATTATTGATACACCCATTGAAAGTATTATTTTCTTTGTCCCAATATAAATGTCTAAACAACTTTCAATTTTACTTATAATTGATCAAGAGTAAATTTGAAAAAAAAATGAACTTTTTTTTTGGGACAAAGGGAGTACCATAAAATAAATTAACTTAAAATATTGCTCAAAGTTTAATCAAATTTATTTCTAAATAAATGTGAATATTGTTTTATGGGTTGGAATGAGTAAAAAAACAAAAAAAAATGACAATATGAAAAATACAATAATAAGAAATGAATACTTACCTAATGTTCCATGGTATAAATCTCAAAATTCCAGTAGCGTGACCAACTATTGATCCGCTAAGATGCTCAATTGTATGCTTTCTTTTTCCATCTTTCATATCACCTCCAATTACCAAATTAACAACGTTTTTAATATTCTCTAAGAGTATACGTATAAAAAAATCATAAACATGGAGAGAGGAATTAGGATAAGAGGGGGAACCTAAACAAATAATTAATGAATGAAGAAGATAAATAAATAAATTAAAAATTTGCAGCTTGATTCTTGATCCAAGAAGATTCATCAAAACAAATGTACTTTCCCCTTTCAGTTTTGTTTGTTGTCTCTCTGGTTGACTGTCAATAATATAAGTATGCTATATGAAAAATCATTACCATCAAGCCAACATTAATTATGCAGTTTATTTTAATATCATAATAATTCACTTGATTTTTGCAATCACACCTTCAAACACCATCCTCACAACATGTATAAAAACATAAACATTTCATGATATATAAAAAAGTAGAAAAATGAAAGCATAAACATGTAATGTTATATATATATATAAAAAGTAGAAAATGAGAAGAACTTACCTTGAAAACACGTACGAAATGTAGATTATGTAGTAACTTGCCTCAAGTTCAATTCCATGAAACTGTTATATGCATACAAAATACAAACTAAACTCATTTGATAAAGATTATCAAAAATTCTAATCAACAAACAGATCGAATACTACAAATAAAGTTGAAAATTCTTATAATTTGGAAAATCTTACCTTGATCAAGTTTGAGGGGATCAAGTTTGAGGGGGAGGGGGTTTCTTGAAGGTTTTTAATATTTTAACTTAAATTAGTAATTGCTAGCAAGAGTGAATTTACTTTGGTGTGTCTTTTGAATTTTCATATGCATGTTACTAATGAACATAATGATGAACTAATGTAATGATTCTACATATTCTTAACGTTTGTAGTATACCAAATATTGAATATATCAACAATCTTCCGTTCATGAATCCCTAAAGACTATCTTGATGATTTGTAGTAAATGTTGAATTTAATTGTGAGCCTTATCTAGTGTCAACCTCTAGTATATATATTATCTCTATCTATGTTATATACTTCTTCTTTTCATATGTAGTGATCATCAAATGAAAATCATCATACTTCTTCCTAGTAATATGTAAACATTCAAATATTTAAAGTTAATATCTATTACTTTTAACTAATCACTTTTACTTAGTATTAACACATTAGAAATATTAGACTTCTTTAAATTAACTATTACTAATCACCTTAATATAGTACCCATTCACATACCTTTTAAGGACTATGAATATTATTAGCTATTAGGGCGGATACGAATCATCACATAGAAATCAAAGGTTGGATGAGTTGGAAGCATGAGAATGCAAGAATCACATTTTGAGTCTTATGTGGCAACACCTAATGGAGTTTGGCCTACTTTAATATACTACAGTATAGATTACTAATCACCTTAATATAGTACCCATTCACATACCTTTTAAGGACTATAAATATTATTAGCTATTAGGGCGGATACGAATCATCACATAGAAATCAAAGGTTGGATGAGTTGGAAGCATGAGAATGCAAGAATCACATTTTGAGTCTTATGTGGCAACACCTAATAGAGTTTGGCCTACTTTAATATACTACAGTATAGATTTCGAATTATGTTGCATTTGGAATTTTGGGGGGTAGTAACTTGATTTTCATATTTTATGATTAATTGTTGATTATAGAACGTCTATAATAAAGGTCTAAAATTTGAAACACTCTTCTCCACTAATCGGAACCACTATTATTGCATTTATTTTGAGATTTGAGTTTAATTTAGTTGGTGTAGGATTTGAAAAAAGTGAAGCCTTTTTTTCTGTTTATTCTGCTCATATTAAACACCATCCCCGTCTATGAGACAAATTTCCCATCATATTGCTGGAATGGTTTAATTGTTTCTAACACTCGGGGATTTCCGACTATGTGCGGTGTGTTTTGATTGTTTCTTCTTTGAGAAGGTCTGCTGAGAAACGCGTTTCTCCATAACTATGAAAAAACGTGTTTTTAATAGCCAAAAGCTTTGCATTTGATATCCAGAAAAAAAAATCCAAGGCCAAGACCGAAAGCTTCTGGATATCCAGAAGCTTTGGGTTTGATATCCAGAAACTGTTAGGTGCATATCCAGAAAGTATGTGCAATGTATATCCAGAAACTGTTAGGTGCATATCCAGAAATGTGTTAGGGCATATCCAGGAAATTGCTATTGAAAGTTTCTGAATATCCAGAAACCTTCAAATGTATATCCAGAAACCATCAAATGAATATCCAGAAACATTTTGAAGGTTTCTGGATATTCATTTGAAGGTTTCTGGATATCACTTTCATAAGGTTCTGGATATCCAGTTCATTGTCGCGCGACAAGTCGGGACCCGTTTCTCCATAACTTATGGAGAAACGCGTTTCTCCCTAGATTTTGGCTTCTTCTTTTTTTCTTTTCTTAGGGAGAAAAAAATGCAGCGTGGAGCATCAAATTTCAACTTGATATCCAGCCAAATTTGGAGCAGCTGGTACCCGAATCTCTGATTGTGTATGCTAGGTATATTTGGATGAATGAATGTGTGATTATGTATGTATATGTTTTTGCATGCATATACCTAGCTTATGCATGTGTATGTCAAATTTAGGCATTTAAAATTAAATAAATTCTAATAGGTGCTTTTGCTCAACATCCGTTAGTTAGTACATGATCTCACCACTTGGGATTGCTATACAAGTCCAGCTTGGTATTAAAATACTCTATTCGTCTAGACATAAATGTCATAGTAAACAAATAAATCATTTTAATCTTTTCTTTGTTTTAGCTAAAGTGTCCAAGTATGTATTACTCAAGATTATGCCATTTAAGTATATATACGTATATACAGCTGATGCTACCATAAAAAATAGGTTGCACAGGAAACTGACCGGGGTAGCAACGGTGGCCGGACCGGAAATGCACGCTCCACGAGGTCCTAAATAATGTGAGACCTACAAGAGAAAACACCGTTAGGGCGGGGGGATTTTCCCCCCGAAAACCCTCCGGCGTGAGAATCATTAATCCGGTACATAACATTTATATATGACATATTTCTAGAGAGAGAAAGAGGGAGGAGAGAGAAGCTCTCCATTTGTACCTACCTCATGAAATGGGAATGGGGGGAGTATATATACCCAAAGGTGATGTCATCAATGACATCACCATCCACATTATTTTCCTTTGCCACGTGTCACGCCTGCAGTGGAGGGGAGTCTAACAAGAGACTACAACATTTAACATAAATCATACTCCCTCCGTCCCGGCCGAATTAGGATTTATTTCCATTTTGGGCGTCCCACCCGAATTAGGACGGCCCAAAATGGAAACCTTAAATCACTATTCTCTCCACTCATTCTCTCTCCTACATTATTTTAATACTCACAACACCATTATAATTTACTATTCCCTCCACTCATTCTCTCTCCTATTTTTAAATTACACTCACAACATTTACCTTTTCCTTAATCCCCGTGCCGGCCCAAAAAATCCTAAATCGGCCGGGACGGAGGGAGTATACCATAAATCATACGCCAGGCGACATATAACATATGAGAGCCGACACGCGAGACCCATCTACAACATGCGACAATTATAACATTCTCAGCATACAACACGACATGCCATATGCGACATATGATATACGAGAACCAAACCATATGCGGGAATCCGGCCATAACCATACACACATAATCCTTGGCTAAAACCATCATCGGAACCCGAACATGCGACATATTAACATATGGCAGGTAACCATTATAACATTAATAGCATACATTATGAGGCATGCGACCTACGATGTGCGACATGACACATCGACAACCAACACCCGTCATACGGGAACCTCCATCCGACATGCGGGAACGACATCCGTCATGCGGGAACCAATATTCGATATACGATATATAATATGCGAGGGCCAAGCCATTGGCGGGAACCAGGACCAGAACCATAATCATAAGCACACAACATGCGGCATATAACATACAACATATAATACGCGGCATACGGAAAATAACACTTAATATGCGGCATATAGAATATAACACGGGGGAACCAAATCATAATTATAACTTTGGCAATATTCTCATAAAATGTGGACCCCTTATCCTCATAAAATAGGGCCCCCCAAAGACCATATACTGGGGCCGGGCAAACATTTAACGGGAATAATATTTTGCCATGGCGCTGGTTCCGTTGCCGGGACTGACATTTTCCGGCAAGGTTGACCGGATTAGAGGAGCTGTGGGTATCAGTTAGACTACAACAATGAGGGGTAGCAATCAGGTTCCGATTGAAAGTTTGCGGCTGAGCGTAGGAATGGTTAGTTTGCAGTTTCCGTTTTGTTTGAGAAGAGGGAAATTCAGATCGGAGTTAGCCGGAATTTTTTGGAATCAACGTTTGCTTTTCTGGGTAAAGAGCCATGGTTGAAGCTGGAAGCTTCACAAAATGAGACAGATTTGAATGGGCAGAGAGAGAAAGGAAGGAGAAGAAGAGGGGTACGCCAGATCTGGCGTTAAGAGCGTCGCAGTCACCGGAGAAGATAAGGGGCCAGATCTGGGAAGCTACCGTCGGCGGAGCTGTTCGCCGGAAAGTTAGAGAGAGAGAGTAACAGTGGTGTACAGTGTCGGAGACACGTGTCTGCTGGAAAAGAGCCTTATCCAACACGCGTCAAGTTCCTAGCAACCTTTTTACAGCACGTGTCAACTAAAAAGGAAGCCGTGGTTTTGATTGTCGCCGGATTTGCACAGTCAAAATGAAGTAGCAAAAGAGAGATAATCGCTAGAGTGCGAGCGCGGTGAGTATGGAGGTCGCCGGGATTGAAAAGTTTTGTCGCCATTGGCGGTTGTTGTTTGGTCGCCGTCGGAAGTGGTCGCCGCCGTTGATGTCGCCGGTAGTGGCCTTGGCTTGTTTCGTGAATCGAAGGAGAAAGGAGCTGGAGAGAGGTCGTTGTTTGGTGGTGCGGTTTGGAGGTCACCGGGAAGAGAGGAAGCCGCCGGGGATTATCTAAACTGGCCAAGTATCAGTCAGGCGCCTTTGTCTTTTTGTCGCCGTGGACGATGAAATAAAATGGAACAACTGAACTGAAGCTGTTTTCTTGGGTTAAGAGCGGTGAAGGTTTAAGAATTATGATGAAAAATAGAAAATGGAAAATGTGAAAGAGGAAAAGCAAATTGGTACGTAGTATTTGTTATTTTTGTTAAGGTTGAGAGGGATACAGCTGGAAGGTGAATGGAAAAGGAAATAAAGAAAATGGAAATTGAAAAAGAAAAGGAAAGTAGAATTGTTTAAAAGGGTTTTCCTATTTTTGTTTGGTTTGAAATTGTGGATCGATGGTGGCTTGGGAAAAGTAAAATGATTATCGCCCACAAATAGATAGAGAGGACCGGCGTGGGTTTTTCTATTTGGGACGTTAGTTTCGCTATTCGAGAGGTTATTCAAGGGACGGCCGTTAAGAATTTCATTAATTCTTTGACGGATTTCGTCAAAATCGCCGCAAATCTCTATCAGGTCGCTTCCTTCCATCCTTTTCATTTATAATGAATAAATGCTTAATAATACATGCTTAGTAAATTGATAACAAGTATATGCGATTGCGCTTTTAATAAAAATATGAATATGCTTTGAAATTCGTTTATCATGTTAAGTGGGGGCTTTAACTTGATATCATTCTAAGCGATATTAAATCTTGTGATCAATTGCTAAGATTCATTAAGTGAAAAATATGCCCTGCAATTTGCAATAATTATTAGATGTAAAGGAAAGTGAAACACGAGGAAAATAGTGTAAATGAGCATAAGATTAGAAATTCTGGTGCGTAGTAAAGTCAAAAATGCTCCCTATTTACTATGCTAACTTGATAAGATAAATCGGCTTAATGTGTTGCTTGCCTATTTTCCTGCTCCTAACGAAAAATAATGGGATATAGAAACTTGAATATGAATTGTTACAATCTAGCGGGAAAAAGCTCCGTGAAATGGCTAAAGTATATTTTGAAATAATGTTTTGATAATTGGCGATTTCATATGAAAAGAAAAGAAAGAAGTGCTTGGCGACATATGAAAATTTATGTTTAATTCTATATTCAAGATAGTTTGCCAATATCACCTTTATGTTTTTAAATGATATATTCTTGGTTAAGAAATAGCAAATTGCATGCCTTTTTGGGAGAATTTGTTATCTTTTGGACAGTGAATTTGGTGCGGGAAGAGGAAAGCCGCCAGAGACAGTGATTGACGGCCAAATAAATCAGGTCAACTCTTCCTTTTTTCACTATAGCCTTTACTTTGATAAAATGAAAAGTAGACAAAATGGTATTGCTATTTTTCTTGGGCTAAGAATTTGAGACAGGAAAAGCGGACGGAGAAAGTTGAAAGTTAATGGGAAGGGCAAGTGTGGTACAGCCTCGTTGTTAAATCCATCGGGAATATCGTTAACCTTCGTCAGGTCGTCTCTTCCCATCGTTTCTATTCATGTTAAATCATGTTTATGGGAATTTGTTATGTGAGAATATGAAGGCATGCTTAGAAATGTTGTTACATAACAAAATTAAATGTGTGCTAGGCTACTATGTTAAAATGGATTGACTTAACTTGCTTGCCTCCCTAAGTCATTAAGAAGAGATAATGAGTGATTAAAGTTTTGTTGATAAGAAATATGCTTGGCCGCTAATGTGGAGCATGTCTTATAGATATGATATAAAGGTCAATAACGTAATGATCGTGTGCATGATTCACGTAAGGACTCTTAATATGTCCCTCGAATGTATAATATGATATGGAGCGCTTGTTGCCTATTTGCTAAAGTATGGATAAACGTGGATTAGGATTATATTGCAACATGTCGCGCCAATTTTTAAATTATGCCCTTGTTTGTTTGTTTAATTATGAAATTCGTCAAGTTAGCAAAGTACGAATCTTGATCGAATTAAATGTAAAAGAAGTATGGCGCAAGAAAAATGATATTTCATATAGTAAAATATGTGAATTTTATGCTCGACGTTTATATGCAAAGTTGTGTCAGAATTATGAAAAATTATGCTAAGGTCTTAAGTGAAAATGGAAGTATCATGATATATGGGAACGTTGACCTGCTACATGTTTGAGATCTTGAAATGATGAGTAATGAAAAGTGATGGTCATGATGATATGCTTGGTAAAATGAGAAAGATATTTGTAATTCCTTATTTCTCTCGTTCATATAAAAGTTGCGTGATATCTGCTTATTGTGTCAAATATAAAGAAAGTGTTTACTCGATTTGCAAGTGAGTACCTCGTGTCTTTTGTAGCGACTCTGTCACATGCGACAAAGTTGATAAAGATTGTTGCCGCTAAAGCTGCGACAAAGTTGATAAAGATTGTTGCCGCTAAAGCTGCGACAAAGTTGATAAAGATTGTTGCCGCTAAAGCTGCGACAAAGTTGATAAAGATTGTTGCCGCTAAAGCTGCGACAAAGTTGATAAAGATTGTTGCCGCTAAAGCTGCGACAAAGTTGATAAAGATTGTTGCCGCTAAAGCTGCGACAAAGTTGATAAAGATTGTTGCCGCTAAAGCTGCGACAAAGTTGATAAAGATTGTTGCCGCTAAAGCTTAAAGATGGATTGATAAAGCTTGAAGATGGAGTGCGACCTGGGGACATTGAGGCCCAGGCGCGGCGTCTGGAGATAGTGGTTCCAGGCGTCTAGAAAAGTCCCAGCTTTTTTATGGGCGAGATCAGGGGCGGTGCCTTGGAGATAGTGGTTCCTTGGCACCAAACCTTGCGACCTGGGACATTGAGGTCCAGGCGCGGCGTCTGGAGATAGTGGTTCCAGGCGTCTAGAAAAGTCCCAGCTTTTTTATGGGCGAGAAAGGGGAGGCGGCTTGGAGATAATGGTTTCAAGTCGCCAAACCTTGCGGCTTGGAGATAACGGTTTCAAGTCGCGGTGTCCTGGAGATAACGGTTTCAGGCACCTAGAAAGTCCCGGCTTTTTAACGGGCGAGAAAGGGGAGGCGGCTTGGAGATAACGGTTTCAAGTCGCCAAACCTTGCGGCTTGGAGATAACGGTTTCAAGTCGTGGTGTCCTGGAGATAACGGTTTCAGGCACCTAGAAAAGTCCCGGCTTTTTAACGGGTGAGAAAGGGGAGGCGGCTTGGAGATAACGGTTTCAAGTCACCGAACCTTGCGGCTTGGAGATAACGGTTTCAAGTCGCGGTGTCCTGGAGATAGCGGTTTCAGGCACCTAGAAAAGTCCCAGCTTTTATGGGCGAGAAAGGGGAGGCGGCTTGGAGATAATGGTTTCAAGTCGCCAAACCTTGCGGCTTGGAGATAACGGTTTCAAGTCGCGGTGTCACGGAGATAACGGTTTCAGGCACCTAGAAAAGTCCCAGCTTTTTTTATGGGCGAGAAAGGGGAGGCGGCTTGGAGATAACGGTTTCAAGTCGCCAAACCTTGCGGCTTGGAGATAACGGTTTCAAGTCGCGGTGTCCTGGAGATAACGGTTTCAGGCACCTAGAAAAGTCCCAGCTTTTTTTATGGGCGAGAAAGGGGAGGCGGCTTGGAGATAACGGTTTCAAGTCGCCAAACCTTGCGGCTTGGAGATAACGGTTTCAAGTCGCGGTGTCACGGAGATAACGGTTTGAGCACCTAGAAAGTCCCGGGTTTTTTACGGGCACGAAAGTTTTCAAAGAATTTGATTACCGGTTGAAAAGTTTTGAAAATTTAAAGTTTGGCGAGATGCCATACCGGTTGAAAAAGTTTTGAAAAGGAAAGTGTGGCGAGATGCCATCATTTTAAAAGATTCTGAAAAGTTAAAGTGTGGCGAGATGCCAAAGTTTTGTAAAGGTTTGGCGGGATGCCACGGTTTTGAAAAAGTGAAAAGTTTGGCGAGATGCCATTGTTTTGAAATGTTTTGAAAAGTGAGAGTGTGGCGAGATGCCACTGTTTCGAAAAGGGAAAGCGTGGCGAAATGCCACTGTTTGAAAAGGTTTTGAAAAGGTTAAAGTGTGGCGAGATGCCACTGTTATGAAAAAGTTTTAAAATGTTAAAGTTTGGCGAGATGTCGCCGTTTTGAAAAGTTTTGAAAAGGTTAAAGTTCAGCGAGATGTCGCTGCTTCGAAAAGTTTGTAAAAGGAAAAGTTTTGCGAGATGTCGCCGCTTTGAAAAAGTTTTGAAAAGGTTAAAGTTTGACGAGATGTCGCCGCCTTGAAAAGGCTTTGAAAAGGTAAAGTTGGCGAGACGTCACCGTTTGAAAAGTTTTTGAAAAGTAAAAGTTTGATTGGATGTAACAGTTTGAATAGTTTTGCAACTCAGAAAAGTCCTGGTTGAAAGGCCAGGCACAACGGGATCTGCGCCTGCAGACTCGGGAGTCTTGGCAAAAGGCCAAGCTCAGAAAAGCCCTGGAGATAGTGGTTCCAGGCACAACGGGATCTGCGCTTGCAGACTCGGGAGTCTTGGCAAAAGGCCTAGCTCAGAAAAGCCCTGGAGATAGTGGTTCCAGGCACAACGGGATCTGCGCTTGCAGACTCGGGAGTCTTGGCAAAAGGCCAAGCTCAGAAAAGCCCTGGAGATAGTGGTTCCAGGCACAACGGGATCTGCGCTTGCAGACTCGGAAGTCCTAGTAGCCTAGCCTGAGTGGCGAAGCTCCCAGCCTAGCCTGAGTGGCGAAGCTCCCAGCCTAGCCTGAGTGGCGAAGCTCCCAGCCTAGCCTGAGTGGCGAAGCTCTTAGCCTAGCCCAGTGGCGAAGCTCACGGCCTGCACGAGTGGCGAAGTGCCTGCGACCTGGGGAGGGACCCAGGCGTCTGGAAAGACCGAAAGGTGGGCTCGCATCCCGAACTGCTGGTTATGATGGGCTCGCATCCCGAAATGCTTGTGTGATAAAGTTGATAGGAAAGACCTGGCTCAAAAATGCCAGGCAAAGGTTGAGCAATGATGGAATTAGATAGTTTGACCAAGTGGTTCGCGCGGGTTTGATCAGCGTGGTTCTGATCAGCGCGGTTTATTAATAAGGTTTTGGTTCGCGCGGGTTTGATCAGCGTGGTTCTGATCGGAGCGGTTTAATTAATAAGGTTTTTGTTCGCACGGGTTTGATCAGCGTGGTTCTGATCAGCGCGGTTTCAGTTAGCGCGTTTGTGATTGTCGCGTTCTAATTAGCGCATTTGTGATTGTCGCGTTTTAGTTGGCGCAGTTGTGATTGGCGCATTTTTATGCTTTGATCAGCGAGGTTTGGCCAAGTGTGGCCTCAGTGCGGTTTGTCCAGGTGCGGCCTTAGTGCGGTTTTTGAGCCAAGTGTGACCAAGAGGTTTGGCCGCGAGTTTTGGTTTCGGCCAAGAGGTTTGGCCGCGAGTTTTGTTTTCGGCCAAGAGGTTTGGCCGCTAGTTTGGTTTCGGCCAAGAGGTTTGGCCGCGAGTTTTGGTTTCGGCCAAATGGACAAGGAATAGCAAGTCGCCCCGATGCTGAGTAAAGCTAAAGGGCGAGAAGTACAGTTAGGGAGTAAGGCTGCCTAAAGACAAGCCTCACTCTTTTGAAGGGAGTAGTATGTATATAGATAAGTTGGGTAAAAGGAGTCTTCGATAAACTATCGAAGCAAAAAAGGTAACTATTGAAGCAAAATGCAGTAGGCAATATCAAAAGTTAAAGTTAATCATAGAGTGGAAGTCGCACCGCGACAACCAATATATGAAAAGCGAAGGTAAAAGACAGAAAAGTAAATTATTTTAGTATAGACCCAGATCAGGGTGAATTGTTGAGAAGATGTCAAAAGTCAGAGGGATCGAAAGGTTTTTGGCAGATTTGTCGAAACAAATTGTAGGGAAGGAAAGTTATCCGAAAGTCCAGCGACCAGGGTTCATGTCGCTGGCATTTGTGGATCTGAGCCGTATAATGTTGGCTCCCGTATGATTGGTTTTCGCATATTTTACCAGCCAAAAATTTACAGAAATAAATGAAACGGGAAAGAGAAAATGCAAAAAATTGAAGTAAAATAGGAAGTTAGTAATGAAAGTGTTGGAAAGATCACGGAACGGACCTATGTTCTGTACCGTGAGAGTTGATTCGATGTGATAAGCCCGCGCAACCTGATGAATTTCTCGCCTGGATCATGAATAATCCAGGTCTCGAAATTGGGGGCTTCTGATGCGCCATGGCAAAATATTATTCCCGTTAAATGTTTGCCCGGCCCCAGTATATGGTCTTTGGGGGGCCCTATTTTATGAGGATAAGGGGTCCACATTTTATGAGAATATTGCCAAAGTTATAATTATGATTTGGTTCCCCCGTGTTATATTCTATATGCCGCATATTAAATGTTATTTTCCGTATGCCGCGTATTATATGTTGTATGCTATATGCCGCATGTTGTGTGCTTATGATTATGGTTCTGGTCCTGGTTCCCGCCAATGGCTTGGCCCTCGCATATTATATATCGTATATCGAATATTGGTTCCCGCATGACGGATGTCGTTCCCGCATGTCGGATGGAGGTTCCCGTATGACGGGTGTTGGTTGTCGATGTGTCATGTCGCACATCGTAGGTCGCATGCCTCATAATGTATGCTATTAATGTTATAATGGTTACCTGCCATATGTTAATATGTCGCATGTTCGGGTTCCGATGATGGTTTTAGCCAAGGATTATGTGTGTATGGTTATGGCCGGATTCCCGCATATGGTTTGGTTCTCGTATATCATATGTCGCATATGGCATGTCGTGTTATATGCTGAGAATGTTATAATTTTCGCATGTTGTAGATGGGTCTCGCGTGTCGGCTCTCATATGTTATATGTCGCCTGGCGTATGATTTATGGTATATGATTTATGTTAAATGTTGTAGTCTCTTGTTAGACTCCCCTCCACTGCAGGCGTGACACGTGGCAAAGGAAAATAATGTGGATGGTGATGTCATTGATGACATCACCTTTGGGTATATATACTCCCCCCATTCCCATTTCATGAGGTAGGTACAAATGGGAAGCTTCTCTCTCCTCCCTCTTTCTCTCTCTAGAAATATGTCATATATAAATGTTATGTACCGGATTAATGATTCTCACGCCGGAGGGTTTTCGGGGGGAAAATCCCCCCGCCCTAACGGTGTTTTCTCTTGTAGGTCTCACATTATTTAGGACCTCGTGGAGCGTGCATTTCCGGTCCGGCCACCGTTGCTACCCCGGTCAGTTTCCTGTGCAACCTATTTTTTATGGTAGCATCAACAGCCTATTCATTTACCACTTACAACGTTTCGAAGTACATCTGTTATCTCGTTGCTTGCCCGGTCTCATAATAAATGTCACACTTTTCATTTTAATTCGTTTCAAAATAAATATCGTGTTTCTAATTTAAGAAAGAGTCTTGGTGGAGTTTTCCATTTTACATGCAATGTACAAACAAATAAATCACATTCTTTAGAAATGTTATAAGTTAAATGTGATATTTATTATGGAACGTGGGAGTGCGTTAGAAACTAGAGGAAGTTGATGAACACTTTGGAGATTAGCAATGAACTTATTCACTAGCATAACCTTGTGAATCTGTAACTAAAGATTAACACTTTGAAGTTATTATTCCAATGACATTATCTTGGTGGATAACACTACTAGAATAAATTGAAATAGGGACTGACAATTTGAGGCAAATGGGAATGGCCAAGGTTGGTATCTAAATAAGGACAAACATATTAAAATTAGGAACCGCCAGAATGTTCCCATGATGCACAATATTATTTGTTATAAAAAATAAGACCAACAACAAAATAGAGACCAATTAAGTAATTAAAGAAAAATAATGGAAAGTAGACTAATGTGTTTAGGCTCCTTATTTTAGTTTTGGGAGATTACCAAACATTAGATCTTAATTATTTTTTAAAATGCGACACTTGTTTAGAACAAACTAAAATGGAAAGTGCGAAATGTAAGATGTAAGGTGCGACATATATTCTAAGTCAGAGAGAGTATGAAACAAGACTACTCCTTAATGACCATGACAAATGTCATTTTCTAATGCTAGGCAAGCACATCTCTAGGGATGGGGACGTAGGGAGTAGAATGGTACACAATCAACAATGAATAAAGAACCAAATGCATTTTTTATGTAACCAAGAAAGAGAGAAAGAGAGACAGAGATTTATGCCTTATATACTTTAAAAGGACTATAATTTTGTGTGAATGCTACTACACACCTTGGTAAGTATCAGACTGGAAATGAGGTTTTCATGGAGCTTGAAAAATTCTCAGCCATGATGACTGTGGAGTAAAAAATATAGGGTTGTTAGGCATGTTAGTGAAGAGAGTAATGCAGAAGTTGGTCAAAGCGTTAGGTTACTTGATATGTTGTACAGAACTTGCATTTTTTTTGTTTCACAGTACTATTTCTGCTGATTTGTTTACTTGAATGGGTTTTTCAGTTCACTCTTATTTGTTGTACACTAGATTTTCTCTTTTAGCTTTAATGGTAAAAATAATAATAAATTGGCTCAAATTCACTTTTGGGACTTGGTACCCAAACGAAAATATGAGTTACCACTTTTATTTGAATCACTTTTGGGACTTGGTACCCAAACGAAAATATAACTCACTCTTGATGTTGTGTAAAAAGAAATTTTTCAAAACCACTAATACTATCACGCTAATGACATTATATATTTTTTTAAATTAATTGCCGTTAAAATTGGTTATCTTAAATTAATCTTCATAGTTATAAGCACATTATTTGATTTTTTTTAAATTTTCTGTCAAAATATTTTGTCGTGCGTTTAACGAACGGATGTTAGACTAATTTCATCTAATGATTCATCTCTCTATAGAATTTATTGCATAAATAAAGTTAATTCATGATTAATCTAATTTTAATGTTTAAAAATAATTTTCTGCGTTTATAATTATTAGGGTCATTAAGTTCTTAAAAAGAATAATTTAGGGTCAATTGAACAAAGACATTGTTATGTAAGCAAAATTGGTTTAAACACTATAGTTTTTATATGAACACTTTAGCCCCTTGTATTTCCAAATAATTATTGAGTTTATGCCAAGTGAGCAAAGACATTGCCATGTAAGCAAAACTGGTTATATCACATGCTATGTCAGCTTATTTAATGAAGACTTAAACGGCTCTGTGACGGAAGGACTATATGTTTCGACAAAATCATGTCATAAGGTTGAAATCGAAAAAAATAATAGTTCAATGGCCAAAAGGAAAAAGGTTTGGAATGAAAAGAGTATTTAACTCTTAATTGTTTTCTCTAATTTTATTAAAACTATTTAACTCTAAAGTTTATATATTTAGTACGAAATTTTAATGAAAAATTAATTTTAAGTGGAGAAGAAATTTTGATATTTATTTCAAATCTCGTTAAATTCACGTAATATGTAAGTTATATTAATAAAATTTAAGTTAGAGACTTTTGATAATATCAACATTATTTCACCTAATGTTTCATATCCTTTTAGGTACATTAATTTATTGAACTTTTTGTGTTAAATAATATAGTTATGATAAATCTATCTTTTGATTTGATATCATTTAAAATTCATTGGATACTTAAGTTATATCAATCAAATTAATTTATGAGACTTTTGATAATTCCAAGTTTCATCTTCTTTTAAAACTTATACCACTTATATTTATTAAATAGTGTTCTTTTAGTTGTTTTAGTACAAGATGAGTTTTCCTATTCATTATTGATAATTAAAATTTTTCATTAAATCAAAATATAAGTATTTTGATAATCTCAAACTTATTTAAATTATGTTTCATATTACTTTAGAAATTAGAACATGTACACTTTAAAAACAGAATAAAGTTAATTTATGATGAATGTAACTTTGATTTCATATCATATTCAATTAATTTAAATTAGGTTTAATTGTTAAATAAAATTAGGAGACTTTTGATAATATTAAATTTATTTTACCTAATGTTCCATCTTCTCAAAATATAAGTAATATGTTTTAAATTTTTATTAATTTGATTCATAAAGAAGATACTTTTGATAATCTAAATATTAATTCACCTAATGATTCATTTCTGTTTAGAACTTATTGTATAAATATATATCTGTTGAACATATTTTGTTAAAAAAATTATAATTATGATAAATTTAACTTTTGATTTCATATCATATTCAATAGCAGTGAAATAATACATTTTAATGCTTAGAAGATTTTTTTTTAATACAAAATTCTCAGGAAGTTGAAGAGGTAGGAAAATTGAAAATTTTCAAAAAAAAATGTGCAATTATTTAAAGACAATAATAGACAATCAAAATAAACAAAAAAACATTAGAAATATTTCTTGAGAAAAACTCGAAAGATTTGATATTAATGTTCTAAGAAAATATTACTACCTCCGTTCTAAAATAAATGCCTTAAAAATTTGTTATAGGTCTAGAGAAAATTTGGTTTCAGTAACATTTGATTTTTTAAAAAATAATTACTTAAATACTTATAAGTAAAAAAATTGACTTTTTTCCCCTAAAATACTTGCTCCGATCGTTATTATAAGTATAAATTTTGACTTTTCTTCTTCGAATATAAATAAATCTCATTAATTTTAATGTAAAATTCGTTGAATGCTATGTATTCAATACTCTTTTATTAAAAATATTCCTAATTAATTATTCATTTTCATAGATAAGTGCACATTTATATACATTTAATGTAATGATATATTAATAATTTTAACATGTTTTTTTAGTAAAATAAAAATAAAGACAACTAAACCAATTTAACTACCTTCTTAATATATGTTGATAAGTTTTCTTTGCTTATATTTGAGGCCGAAGGGAGTACACTTTTTGAATTTTTAGAAGAGATTTTTAGTTTTAAATTTTTTACCATTTTACGTTTTTCATAAAGCTTTGATACACTTTATCTAAAACACTCTCATATATAAATGATCAAATATATTTAAAACTTATATTTAATGAAGAATAAATTTAAAAATATTTTAATTATTCATTTTAAAATATATATATAAATATTTGTTTTATTCATTTTGGAACTAAATAACATAGTTTACTTTTTTTGAGGTCTACAATCTTGAAAGCATCAGTAGACAATCATGAATAACCATTAATCACATTCAACGGCTGTGTTTGGATCTTGTTTTAATTTTGACCATTCTAATGCGAACTTTTACTAAGGCTACTTTCTATACCAATTTTCAACAATTCCCCACATGAATGACAATTAATGCATGAATATAGATTCGTTTGGATTTTCTCGTGAACCATTATTGCATCTGGATAGATAGCTTGTGGCCTTAAACATTCCGTAGTAAAATACTATCGGATTTACTAGCCATTTGGTAGCGCAATGCTTTGAACTAATGACTGTATAGTGTAAATCGAGACAATAGTACTCATACAATAATAGTTCGAACATTGTTTCGTTCTCACGTTTTTGTCCTTTTCAGCCTTGGACTATATCTTAGTTTCATAAGCGTTCAACTAGAAGCGGCCATGTACTTCTCATTTATATAGGTGATATCCTATAAAATGTATCCCACCATAATTCACCTTTCCATGTATAGGAATCATTAAAAACTATTGACTTAACCTCACCACCATTGTAGGAACATACTCTTGGACGGTCTATAGGAATGAGTTGAAACAAGTTTCAAGCGTTTCAACCGAATTTTCATAACTTGATTGTCTCTTTGAACCAAGGTTCTGGGATCTCCAGTTCTCAAGGTTGAGTGTCCGCTATGATCGTTCATTTATTTGTGGATTTTTAAACCCGTTCGCCTTACCAGTTTTTCCAATTGATCTCTACTTATACATTTGGTAAACGGTTGCGCTAAGTTATCTTTCGACTTTACATAGTCAAGTGTGATAACTCCACTAGAGATCAATTGTCTAATGGTGTTATGTATGCGAAGAATATATCTAGACTTACCATTATACATACTACTCCATGCCCTTCCAATTGCAGATTGGCTATCGCAGTGTATTAGGAATGCTAGCACGGGCTTTTTCCAACACGGAATATCTTCCAAGAAGTTCTTAACCCATTCAGCTTCTTCCGCTGCTTTGTCCAAAGCAATAAACTCGGATTCTATCGTGGATCGAGCTATACACGTTTGTTTGGAAGATTTCCACGACACTGCTCCTCCACCAATAGTAAATACAAACCCACTTGTGGACTTGAAGTCTTTCGTGTTCGATATCCAATTTGCATCACAGTATCCTTCTAATATTGCTGGATATCTACCATAAAGTATACCATAATCCGATGTATACTTTAGGTATCTTTACACCTTAGTCAAGCCTTTCCAATGCTCAACACTTGGATTACTAGTGAATCTACTAAGTTTGCTCACCGAATATGCAATATTCGGACGTGTGCAATTGGTCAAGTACATCAGACTGCCAATTATCCTTGCATATTCCAATTAAGAAATTGGTTCCCCTTTGTTCTTAGATAAGTGTAGACTCAGGTCTACAAGTATCTTAAAGGGTGGACTATCATAGGCGTTGAATTTTCGAAGAATGTTTTCAACATAATGTGATTGGGATAAGACTATTCCTTCTGATGTTCTAGAAATTTTTATTTCTAATATAACATTAGTTATTCCCATATCCTTCGTATCAAATTTTTTCTTTAATAGGCCTTTAGTATTCATGACTAAATTATGATTACTTTCCATTATAAGTATGTCGTCTACATAAAGGCAAATAATAACAAAAGAGTTGCTTGTTGCTTTAATGTATACACACTTGTCACATTCATTGATCTTGAATCCATTTGACAACATAGTTCGGTCAAACTTCTCGTGCCATTGTTTAGGATCTTATTTAAGTCCAAACAAAGACTTTACAAGTTTACACACCTTTCGCTGTTGCCCATGAGCAACAAAGCCTTCAGACTAATCAATATAGATCTCTTCTTCTAGGTCTCCATCTTCACGTCCATTTGATGTATCTCAAGGTTATGCAATGCTACAATAGCAATGAGAACACAAATGTATGTGGTCCTCTTCATAGGAGAATATGTATCGACGAAATCATATCCCTCCTTTTGTCTAAACCCTTTGGCTACTAGCCGGGCTTTGAACTTTTCAACAGTTCTATCTGCCTTATACTTCTTTTTAAGGATCCATTTGCAATCCAACGGGTTATATCCTGGAGGAAGATCAACCAATTCCCAAGTATGATTTTGCATTATGAAACCTATTTCACTGTTAATAGCCTCTTGCCAGTACGGAGCATCCGGACTAGACAATGCTTCTTTAACAGACGTTGGTTCATTCTCTAACATGAATGAAACAAAATCAGGACCAAAGGACTTAGCCACTTTTGCCCTCTTGCTATGCCTTGGTTCTTCTTTTTCTTGAGATGAACCATTAGCAGCTTCAAGAGTTCTCTTATTAGAACTTACTTCATTCCTTTCCTTGGATGGAAATTTAGTTTCAAAGAATACTACATTCCTTGATTTTGTAGTCATTCTTTCCGTCATGTCAGGAACATCAGACTTGTGTACTATAAACCGATAAGCATCACTATTGCTTGCATATCCGATAAAAATGCAGTCAATAGTCTTAGGACTGATTTTAATTTGCTTTGGTTTGGGTACTTCTACCTTAGCAAAACACCCCCACACTCGAAGATACTTGTAAGACGGTTTACGATTATGCCATAATTCGTAAGGTGTCTCTTTCTTATCCTTGTGTGGTATCTTATTAAGAATGTAATTTGCTAATAAGATTGCTTCCCCCACAAGTTATCGAGTAAGCCTGAACTTATCAACATCGCATTCATCATCTCCTTAAGAGTACGGTTTTTGCGTTCAGCGACTCCTGTAGACTGAGGCGTATAGGGTGCAATCGTTTGATGAATTATGCCGGATTCCCACATATATCTTCAAACGGAGCAACATACTCTCCTCTATCGCTTCGAATCTTCTTAATTGTTGCATTAAGTTGATTCTCGACTTTATTTTTATAAGTATTGAAATCATTTAAGGCTTCATCCTTGCTTTTCAATAGGTATACATAACAATACCTCGTGCAATCATCTATAAAAGTAATGAAGTACTTTTCCCACCTCAAGTTTGCAAAAACTTTAGATCACATATATCTGGGTGAACTAATTCTAGAGGTTTCATGTTTCTTATCACCGATTGAAATGGCGCTTTAGCCATTTTAGCCTCTACACAAATTTCACACTTATTAGTTGAATCAAACTTTGACTTAGGTATCAATTCTTGATTCACTAATTTTCTAATTGTGTTGAAATTTACGTGTCCTAATCTATCATGTCATAAATTAGAACTTTAAGACAAGTAAACATAAGAAACAATGCTTTTATTCTTCGCCTCAGGGCGGATAACATTCATTACATTCATCTTGAAAAGGTCTTTCTCAAGGTAACCCTTTCCAAGGAGCTGACCGTTCTTGGTCAACACAAATTTGTCTGATTCAAATACTAATCTAAACCCGACTTTGCTCAATAGTGATCCGGAGACAAGATTCGTTCGGATGTCAGTGACATGCAGTACATCCACCAGAGTCAGCTCTTTGACTGACGTCATCTTCAACACCACCTTTCTGGGTCCTACGACATCGGATGTAGCCGAGTTTCCCATATATAGTTTCCTTTCGTTGATAGGAGTATAGGAAGAGAAACTCTTGATGGGTATATTAACCCTCTCGTAATCAACCTCACAAGCGCACAAGGGTCGTGTGTAGCGTGTGTGCAAGTAAGGGTCGATCCACGAGGACTATGTATATGACCAAGTTAATTCAAATTGTGTACAAAGGAAAGGTAACCAAAGGGGGGGTTGATTTTGGATTAAACAAATGACTAACTTAAGCAATTAAACTAAATCTAACACATAATAAATAAACAAGCAATTAAACAAGCGAGCTTAACGATTAAAAGAAATAATTCACGAGTTTGACTTCGATAAAGTGACTAAACCATGCTAGCAATTTGGATAAAAAGATTGATACTTTCCTAGGGTTCGTTCACAATAAAATAAGATTGGGACGGTTAGGCGGCCAAATTGCAATCTATCAATCCCAATTAATCACTTTTCGCAAATTAAGTCCAAGCAGTTAACCAAGAAGGCAAATAGATAAATGAACACAAGAACCTAAATTAATTTGCTTTCTATCACGATGACAAATCAATTTAATCAACAAAGATATACCAAGCAACAAATCCCAATTCAACGGTGAAAAGTTGTTAAAGATAGAAACTTAATGAACATCTTTGGAGATCTAGGAATTTACCAAATATGAAAAGATAAATTAGACTAGCATGGATTAAATTACTAAATCTACATCAAACCCATAAATTAAGAACTTAGCTACACATAAACATAAAGATAGAAAATAAAATACTAAATAAAAAAAAGAAAACTTACAAAAAGATGAAGAAAATCAAGATCTCCCCAAAAAGGGAGTAGCCTCCCTTTTCTCCACAAAATAAAACTTAACCCTAAAAATGATAACATCAACTATTTATATTAAAGTGGAAGAGATTGATTAAGGCCTAAAAAAATGAAATTAAAGCCCAACTTCAATCAAGGCAGTGAGTGGCTAAAAATTGGCCTTGGGGGTTTTTGGAAGGGGCTGATTGGGCAGAATGGGCCAAGGACGGCCCAACAAATACCAAGGAGCTGGCTGGAATCTGGCCTTGGCGCAGGAGCTTGGGCTGATTGCACATTGACTTGGGCGGCCACCAAAGTGCCTTGGGCGATCGCCGAAGAGCCTCGGCCAAACAAGGGCGATCGCAGAAGCTTGGATGGCTGGCCAATTTTCTTTCTTCAATAAATGCTCAACAAGTCCTTGCCATAGAAATTCTCAAAAGGTCATAGAAGCACCAAAATGACTCTAAAGTCTCCAAAGTTTGCTCCGCTCCAAATTTTCATCTTTTCTTCACTTTCAATCACCAATTTTCCACCTTTTCAACCTAAAAATAAAACAACACTAACAAAGCAATTAAACTACCATTTTACTCAGAAATTTTGCAATAAATAGAGTTTAGAATGTATTAAATTGGATATGTAAACATATCCATCAAATACCCCCAAACCTATCTTTTGCTCGTCCCCGAGTAAAATAAAACACAAAAATAACTAAATACTACCCCACAATTCTAAAACGAAAGATGACCAAGCAAAACAAATAAAAAAATATTTTTGGGTATTGTTCACAATATAAAAGTTTGCCACCTTCGTCTCAAAATTATTTCCAACATTGCAATCAATCATGTGCCATCATAAATATAAACTTACCATTACACTAACACATACCAACTAAGATTATTTTCACCGTGAAGAGATGTGAGGGGGGGGGTCATTGCCAACAAAGTAAGATACTTTATGGATTTACTAAAGAAATATCCTAAATAGAGAATGATGATGCAAAAATCATAGAAGGGTTTCCATAAACACTTTCAAACAATTGTCAACCCGCTTAATCCATATTGGGAGCATGGCTTAGGAAGTTATCTATTTTACATTAGAACCTCACTACAAGTAAGCTTTTCACTCAAAATGTAGCTTCACCATCTTCCTTTCATGGCCATTTCAACTTTGACATATTAAGGGGCAAGTTAAACAAATAAACAAAAAATAGTGTCTTCGTAGGTACAAGAAAGTTAACTCAATCTTGGAGTAGGAATTCGTACCAAGGATTTCATTATTCAAAAATTGACATTTCTTTGTGCTTTGATCCTTGCCATTCCATGACTCTTCTTTACGAAGACACCTTTATTTTCTTTTCTTTTCTTTATTTTCTTCTTTTTTATTTTGCAATGAATAATACATCAAATATACTTGCCCCTTTTCAACATTACATTCCCCACTTTTCTCACCCGAAGGTATACTCGACTAACGGAGGCGTTGCCGAAGGCGGACTCGACTAAAGGTGTCATTGCCGAAGGCGGACTCGACTAACGGAGGCGTTGCCGAAGGCGGACTCTGCTAACGGAGACGTTGCCGAAGGCGGACTAGGCTAACGGAGGCGTTGCCGAAGGCGGAGTCGGCTAACGGAGGCGTTGCCGAAGGTGGTAGACTCGACTAACGGAGGCATTGCCGAAGGCGGACTCGAGACTAACGGAGGCGTTGCCGAAGGCGGACTCGACTAACGGAGGCGTTGCCAAAGACGGAGTCGACTAACGGAGGCGTTGCCGAAGGTAGAGTCGACTAACGGAGGCGTTGCTGAAGGTAGAGTCGACTAACAGAGGCGTTGCCGAAGGTAGACTCGACTAACGGAGACGTTGCCAAAGATAGACTCGACTAATGGAGGCGTTGCAAAAGATAGACTCGACTAATGGAGGCGTTGCCGGTAGAATCAACTAACGGAGGCGTTGTTGAAGGTAGACTCGAATAACGGAGGCATTGCCGAAGGTAGACTCGACTAACGGAGGCGTTGCCGAAGGTAGACTTGACTAATGGAGGCGTTCCCGAAGGTAGACTTGAAAAATGGAGGCGTTACCGAAGGTATACTCGACTAACGGGGGCATTGCCGAAGGTATACTCGACTAACGGGGGCGTTGCCGAAGGTAGACTCGACTAGTAGAGGCGTGACTAACGGAGGCGTTGCCGAAGGCGGACTCGGCTAAAGAAGGCATTGCCAAAGTTAGAGTCGGCTAACGGAGGCGTTGCCGAAGGTAGACTCGACTAACGGAGGCGTTGCCGAAGGTATACTCGACTAACGGAGGCGTTGCCGAAGGTATACTCGACTAACGGAGGCGTGACTAACGGAGGCATTGTCGAAGGTGGACTCGACAAACGGAGGCGTTTCCGAAGGCGGACTCGGCTAACGGAGGCGTTGCCGAAGGCGGACTCGGCTAACGGAGGCGTTGCCGACGGCGGACTCGGCTAACGGAGGCGTTGCCGACGGCTCGGCTAACGGAGGCGTTGCCGAGGTAGACTCGACTAACGAAGGCATTGCCAAAGCCGGACTTGGCTAACGGAGGCGTTGCCGAAGCCGGACTTGGCTAAAAGAGACGTTGCCGAAGATAGAGTCGGCTAACGGAGGCATTGCCGAAGTTAGAGTCGGCTAACAGAGGCTTTGCCGAAGGTCACGACTAATGGAGGCATTGCCGAAGGTATACTCGACTAACGGAGTCGTTGCCGAAGGTATACTCGACTAACGGAGTCGTTGCCGAAGGCGGACTCGACTAACAAAGGCATTGCCGAAGGTGGACTCGGCTAACGGAGGCGTTGCCGAAGGCGGACTTGGCTAATGGAGGCTTTGCCAAAGGCGGACTCGGCTAACGGAGGCTTTGCCGAAGGTGGACTCGGCTAACGGAGGCATTGCCGAAGTTAGAGTCGGCTAATGGAGGCGTTGCCGAAGGTAAACTCGACAAACGGAGGAGTTGCCAAAGGTCTCGACAAATGGAGGCGTTGCCGAAGGTATACTTGACAAACGGAGGCGTTGCCGAAGGTATACTCGACTAACGGAGGCGTTGCCGAAGGTATACTCGACTAACGGAGGCGTTGCCAAAGATAGACTCGACTAACGGAGGCATTTCCGAAGATAGACTCGACTAACGGAGTCGTTGCCGGTAGAGTCTTTTGCTTCTGCAGAAGCAAAAGACGCCGTCCGGCCAGGTCTTTGGGCAAATGTAGCCGTGCGGCTGGAAGTTTAGTCTGAACTGGTTTTTTTCAAATAAAATCAAGGGATGACCTTTTCATTTCATTTTCACCCTAGACTTGTCCCAACTGATCCCAGAGCACATTTTTTTACCAAAAATCATCAACTTTGATCACGGCCAATGGAGAAACCAATCACATTGCAAAAGGGGAAGAGAGACCGTTTTCTGTTCGATCTTCAATCTTGGATGAGACACAACTTCCAATCTAACAAGGGGCTGTTCGATACCACCTTCAAGATCAAGTCTTTATGGAATTTGAAGGATCTCCCGCCCGATTGGGATCTTTTGAGGGCCGCGGCGAGGTTTTGGGACGTCCGGAGACACGTTTAATGCTTTTCTTACAATGAACTCGTCCCAACCTTTGAAGACTTCTGGGCATTGATTGGGGGTCCAGAAATTGAGGCCGTTTTGATTCCTCTGACTGGAGACGTGCCGGTGACGATAAAGCTGGCATCTTTTCTGCAAATCTCTCTAGAAGAGGCCGAGGGGATGATGGTAGCCCCTGACAGGATTGACATTTATGATATCCCAGGCAGGTTTGGATTTTCGGATACGACTGCGACCCCGGTGGCTATGGATGCCTTTATACTCTGCGTGTTCTCATTTCTGTTCACTGCCGAGTCCTTAGGGGTCTGCCATGGTGGCCTTTTGGACATGGTTAGAGACTGCAGGGCTGGGAAGGATATTGTTCCGCTGGTTTTGGGCGAGACTCTGCATGGCATTGACAGGATGGCTAGGGGAGACCATTTCATGAGGTCTGGGAGCCCAGCGGTGCTGACTTTATGGTTACAGGAGAGGCTTGGGGCTTTGCCGGGGGCTTCGCCTACTCAGTGCCCTTGGGTGATTTCTCAGAGGGGTGCACCTAGGCAACAGGACCAGGGTAGCTGGGAGCTGATGATGGCTAGGTTGTCCACCTCGGACATTCACTGGTGGGTGCCTCATTGGAGGTTGCAGACCCGGAGGACATTTCAGGAGTCCTACATAGTGAGGGTTCCGGGGCTGTCTTGGTCATCTTTCTACATCCCCTGCTTAGTCTCCAGGCAGTTTGGGATCTTACAGGAGCCTTTGGATGATTGGAAGGACATCAGTACCATGGAGGTAGTGCCTTTTTGACATGAGGGATCTAGCCCACTTTTCATTTTTCTCAAGGGCTTGGACATACACTGCTTTTCCTCCCAGGGCTATTCTCAAGAGCAGGAAGAGTACCATCTTGACCACGGCCTACTTGGACTGGTATGAGAGGGAGATGGGGGCGACTCAGGTCATTTTGGGAGAGAGACGTCAGGCTTTATTGGGGGCTGACTGTGACTCGAGCAGGACTTTGAGGGAGACTGAGGCCAGGGCTAGTTCCCATAACCAGTCGGGTGACCTTATTAAGGATATGGAAGCCCGATATGAGAGGCTATCGGAAGTCGCTCCCCTTACTGAGGCTCAGAAGAAGAACAAGGAAGACTCAGTGAATGACGACTGAGAGATCTATTCCTAGGATTCCCTTATTGCCATTTTGCAAACACAATAGATTATTAGGTCTTTTATTGTGTATTTTAGATCTTTGTAGCAGGTTAGCAGAGTCAAGAGTAGACCGTGCTTGAATTCATCAAAAAGTTTTTGACTTGTAATTAACAAGAGATAATTATCTTAGAATTTATAAGACACATTTCATGGAAACTTTGATGTCTTATTTATTATTTAGACCGAACCATTTCTGGCTGCCTACGTTCCCCTTTTACAAGAAAGACTAAGGGGCTCAGGTCTTCGTAGTTCATTCTGGTGAACTATCGAGATTTTTGTTTTTGGTCTTTTTTTTTATTATGTGCAACCCTGTCTTTTGCCTAGACCGCCCTTTTTAAGGTTTTCAGCCTAGCTGGACATTACTCTTTTTGCACTAAAATTTTTCTTCTTTTTTTTTCTTCTTCTTTTTTTTTCTTCTTCTTTTCTTTTCTTTTTTTAATTATATATATATATATATATATATATATATATATATATATATATATATATATATATATATATATACTCCCTCCGTCCGCTTACAAAGTTCACACTTTCTATTTTGGGCGTCCGTTTACAAAGTTCACACTTTGTTTCTTTCCTAAAAGGAAACCTTAAATCACTATTCTCTCCACTCATTCTCTCTCCTACATTATTTTAATACTCACAAACCATTATAATTTACTATTCCCTCCACTCATTCTCTCTCCTATTTTATTTTCACACTCACAACACTTTCAATATAATACTCCCTCCTTAATTAACGTGTAAACAGTAAGTGTGAACTTACTAGGCGGACGGAGGAGTATATATATATATATATATATATATATATATATATATATATATATATATATATATATATATATATATATATATATATATATATATATTTAGAAATAATACTGCGAAGCCTATCAACATTGGCCAGGGTGGACAAATGGATTGCCGTCCAGGTCCGCAAGCTTCATCGCTCCTCCCGAGAGTATTTTCTGCACCACATACGGGCCAATCCAAACGGGTTCCCACTTTCCCAAGGGGTTGTCTCTGGTAGGGGGTTTCACTTTCAGTACTACGTCACCCTCTTTGATGTCCTTGACCTTTTTGTCGAATGCTCTGGCCATTCGCCTCTGGTAGGCTCGGGTGTGCTCCATGGCTTTTAGCCTTCTTTCATCAAGCAGGGCCAATTCATCGTGCCGGCTGCACAACCACTCTACTTCATTAACACTGTTTTCCAGGAGGACCCTTAGTGACGGGATTTTCTATTCTACTGGCAACACTGCTTCTATCCCGTAAGTTAGGGCAAAGGGAGTTTCTCCCGTGGCTGTTCTGACAAACGTTCTATAGCCCCAGAGTGCCAGATGCAGCTTCTCAGGCCAGTCACGACCACGGGTGGCCATTTTTAGGATAATCCGCTCGAGCGTCTTATTGGCAGCTTCTATGGCTCCATTGGTCTGAGGTCTGTACGGGGATGATTTGTGGCGAGTGATTCTGAATTCTGACAGCAATCTATCGCAGTCCCCTTCAAAGTGCGACCCATTATCTGAAATGACCTCATTGGGCACCCCATATCTGCACATGATATTTTCTTTGACAATCTGGGCCACCTTCTTGGAAGTGAGAACCTTGTAGGACTTGGCTTCTACCCACTTTGTAAGGTAGTCGACCGCTACTAGCACAAATTCATGCCCATTGCTTCCTGCCGGGGCTATCTTCCCTATTACGTCAATACCCCAAGTTGCAAACGGCCAAGGAGTCGTCATGCAGTACAAGTCATGAGGCGGGAGATGATTGAGGTTGGCGAACCGTTGGCATTTGTCGCACGCTCGGACATGCTGGACACAGTCTGTTTCCATGGAAATCCAGTAGTAGCCCATTCTGAGGATCACTTGCATCAATGCTCTGGCATTCATATGAGGACCGCAGGGACCATTGTGGACTTCGGTCATTAACTCTCTGGCCCTTTCTTGGGTGACACACAGGAGGAGTGGTCCTTGGTATCGTTTCTTGTACAGATCGCCCCCTAGGATGACATAGTGGGAGGCCAACCATTTCAGGGCTTGCAAGCTCTTGGGTTTGATGCCTTGCCTTGGTCTACCTTCTTCATTTCTGAAAGCTGATTCTCCATCCTTGAGGAACTGGTAAATCTGACTGTACCAGGGTTCTTTGACAGGCTCGGGTCCCAAGTCTATTTCACAACAAAAAGCCGGGGCTTCTCTTCTACCCACTCTGAATGGTTTTATGGCCTTTCCCTCTGGGATATCTACCAATGAGGCTAGAGTGGCTAAGGCATCCACGAATCTGTTCTTATCCCTTGGCAGGTAATGGAAAGTTACTTCTCTGAACTGCTCAGTCAACTCTTCCATGTAGGCATGATACCTCTGAAGGTTAGGATCCACAGTCTTCCACTTGTTGGAGACCTGGTTGATGATCAGGGCTGAGTCTCCGTAGACCTCGAGTTCCTTGACATTCCTTTCTAAGGCAGCCTCTAACCCAGCAATGCAAGCTTCATACTCTGCGGCATTGTTCGTGGCAGGGAAGTTCAACTTGATGGCTATTAGCATGTGCTCATCTTTCGGATCGACCAGTAGCATTCCTACGCCATTTCCTCTTTTGTTAGCAGCTCCGTCAAAGAAAAGCTGCCATCGGTTTTCAGGCTCAACTACAAAGATTCCTTCATCTAGGAATTGGGGTTCAGGGACGCGGTCCTCATTGCTAGGGAAGTTTTCCAGATGGTCTGACAACGCTTGACCCTTGATTGCCTTTCTCGTCACATAGTTGATGTCATACTCAGCTAAGAAGAACGACAACTTTGCTAGACGCATCGAAAGGGAAGGCTTACCGAAGATGTACTTGATAGGGTCCATTTTCCAGACCAAGTTCACAGAGTGGGCTTGCATGTAATGCTTCAGCTTACCGACTACCCAGACCAGTCCTGCACAAGTTTTTTCGCACGCTGAGTAATTGAGCTCACTTCCCTGCAGCTTCCGGCTGACAAAGTAAATGGCATTTTCTACCCGAGAGTCTTTCTTTTCCTGAGCAAGCATAGCCCCAACTGCCGTATCAGTGACAGTGAGATAGAGCAGAAGAGGTTTCTGTCCATGTGGGGGGCATAGCACTGGGGGATGTACTAGGTACACCTTGATTTGGTCAAAGGCATCCTGGCATTCCTCAGTCCATTCTGTGTCTGCATTCTTCTTCATGAGCTTGAAGATGGGCTCGAACATGGTAGTCAGCTGGTTGACAAAACGACTGATGTACTGTAATTTACCCATAAAGCTTTTGACCTCTGTCTGGGTTCGAGGCGGCCTCATGTCCATAATGGCCTTGATCTTTCGGGGATCGACTTCAATACCTCGTTCTGTGACCATATACCCAAGCACTTTTCCCTTTGTCACTCCAAAGGTGCATTTGGCAGGGTTCAGTCTCATGGAATGCTGTCTCAACCTCTCAAAGAACTTTCGTAGATCAACAAAGTGCTGTCCATCCTCACCTTTGGAATGGATTATCATGTCATCGGCATAGACCTAAATTTCCTTGTGGATCATGTCGTGAAAGAGTGCGGTCGCTGCCCTCTGATACGTAGCCCAAGCATTCTTAAGACCAAAAGGCATCACAGTATAGTAGTACGTTCCCCACGGTGTGGTGAAGGCTGTCTTTTATTGGTCCTCCTCGGCCATCTTGATCTGGTTGTAGCCAGCAAAGCCATCAACGAAGGATTTGACTTCGTAGTTAGCAGTGGCGTCCACTAGAATGTCTATGTTTGGCAAGGGATAGTCGTCTTTGGGGCTGGCCTTGTTTAGATCCCGGAAATCTACACAACAGCTGTAAGTACCCCAATCTGGATCACCCTCTTCCTAGCACACGGGAAACACCGCAGACTCACACAAACGCAGTCTCGAATACCCATAACCCTCAAAAACCACAAAACCACCAACCAAACCAAGGGGGGGGCCTTTCTGGAACAAAAAAGGACAAAATGACTTTTGAGGAATTATGCAAAAAAGCAGAGATGGTCCGTACGGACCTCTTTGTTATCATAATTACTGAATCCTCTTAAAGTCCACCTTATTCCCCCAAATCCAGGAAGTCATAATTACTGGAATACCTTGGAGGTCCGTACGGACCTTTCTGCATACAAGGATGTCCGTACGGACCTTCTTGTTACCAGACACCATCATTTCAGAATCCTCTTAAAGTCCACATTATTCCCTCAAATCGAGGAAAACCAAAATCTTGGATTTCATGGAAGGTCCGTACGGACCTTCTTGCACAAATCTGTGGACTATAAATAGAGGGCTCCCCTCCCTCATTTTACACATCTCCCTCTTCTCTCCTCTCCCCCCAGCCTTCAGGCACCCCTCTAAGACCCTTCGGGGCAATCCCGGTCCCTTTCGGTTCCTCCCGAGGCCTTCCGAGCTCCCTTGTGGTGCTCCGAAGCCTTTACGAGCTCTCCCGCGACGCTCCCGTGCTGCCCCGAGGCACTCTCGAGGTACTCTGAGGCCCCTCGTGGTACTCCGAGGCCTTGCCTGGTCTTTCCCGAGGCGTCCTGGCTCTTTCCGAGTCAAACCGGCAATTCGGACATACGCCAAACCTCTGCCCGAGTGATCCCTGCGATCCTAACGCACGCCGAACCTCTGCCCGAGTGATCCCTGCGATCCTAACGCACACTGAACCTCTGCCCGAACGATCCCTACGATCCCGACGCACGCCGAAACTCTGTCTGCAGACAACCGGCTCATCCCGAAGCACTATTCCATCCTCAAACACTATTCACCAGCAGAAGACAGACACGGACCAACATTGGTAAGGCTTTCTTCCTACACTATTTCAATACATTTCAATATGCAGTGTACAATGTAGACATCCGATACAACATGCATTTTTAAAAGCACATACACACACACAACATTTAAAGAATAAGGGGTACCGAAAGACTCGTTTTTACGAGGCGACTCGGGTGAGCTCTAATATTCTAATATTCTCTTCCCGAGGAGTCATCTGACCTCCGAACTCAAAAATCTCATCACACAAAAACAGTTTATTTTTAAACTGATGTACTTTTTCAATGTTTTGGGCTTAATAAAAACGGCGTGGCGACTCTACAAAGCAAAAACACAGCGAGACACCTCCAACCAACAAAAACGCCGCAAGGCGGGAAATGCCAAATGCCGGGGCGCGATCGCGCTGCCTCTCGGATCCGGGTAATTTCAGTTGGCGACTCCGCTGGGGATATTTTGTTTTAAAAAAAAAACATTTAATCAAAACAAATTTTTTTTTTTAAAAAACAATGATGAGGGTCAAACTTTCATTTTACCCCTTTCTTTAACTGTTGTGTGTGTGTGCATGTGCTTTACTTTTTACTTACAAAAAAAATAAAAATACAAAAAAATGCATCAATATACATCTGTGTACATACATTTAAAATTCTTCAAAAAGTTCTGTTTTACTCAGAAAAAGAATTTTAGAGACCGCACACTACTCGCACTGCTGCCTCGGTACACCGCACGCTACGCCTCGGTTACACCGCACGCTACGCCTTTGCCTCGGATACACTGCACACTACAACCCTCAACCCGGGGTGGTCTCAGTTGCGATCCGTTTGGTCTTCCTAGGCCTCTTGGATGCGCACGGGATCATTCCAAACATCCCATCCTCGCCAAGCGTCAACCGTGCACGTTTGAGTCTTGAGTCACACTCTGTCCAGACTCGGTTGGTTTTTACCCAGTCCGTGTCATACAAGCCTGGATACATATCCCATGCCGGCCATTTTCTGAGTCGAAGCTCGGAACTCAAGATCCCTTGCGCAAGCAAAGCGATGAAAGGTCATGCTAAAATCTCGACCTGATCTTGATTTCCGAAGCTACACCCAGACGATGTTCCGTCCCGGATATACATCCATGCTCACGTGACACCATGTCATCAAGCCTTTAATACGTCAGCCGTGACGATATGACCCAGCCAACTCCTAACGTCACAGATCCCTTGCGCAAGCAAGGTAAAGAGAGGTCATGTCGAACTCTCGATCCGATCTTGACTCAGTGGCCGGCTTGGTTCACTATTCACATGGCTAACGCATTAAAACGAACATGATAGGCTCGGTCCTTAGGTTCGGTTTTTTCTTTTAGGTCGGTGGAAACCGCTTGCCCTATAGGACCCTCGCCTGGGGTTGTCCACCCCGGGATGTCGAAATACAGGTGCAAAACGAGGGGCTTATAGCCGCACAGACGGTCTCCACTGACCCAGGATCTAGCATAATTGCGAAAAAGAAGAGCAATCTTTTCCAACCTTAGGACTCTGAGAAAACACTGTTTTAAGTAAATTAAAACAACAAAAAAATCAGAAACAAAAAGCGGAAACTGCATGTCACGTGAGCTTTCCCCCCTTTTATCCCGAGAGGCCTTCCCATGTCTAAACCTTGCCCGTCACCCCCCTCCAGCGAATCGAGAGTGGTTGAGAATACCCGGGAGCCGCCTTTTCAGTATCGAGGTCACAAGGTCCGACATCTTTTCCAGTACAGCCACCAGGACAGTCCTTCAACTCCTCATGGCCAAGTCAGTGGATAACAACGAGGAAAACGGGACCTTACCCCCGAGAAATTTCCCGACAATGGACGAAGTTTGGCAAGTCCTCATGGCTCTTGAGAAACGCCAAGGTGAACAACAAGCCTGGATTGAAGGTGCCATGCACCACTTCGGAACAGTAGCCACCCCCCAACCACCTGGGGCTTCCAAAGACATGCCTGCTCCTGAAGCTTCTAACTTCTCTCATGGTCTCCCGGAAGCAATCTGTTGCCCTCGTACGAGCCATGCAGTTACGACATAAAGACACAAGACCCCCCGGGGGAAGACATGTCCGGTCAACATCCTGAGGTCCCGATACCACCGCCGAACAACGAACAAATTTGGTGGGACGTCTGTGACTGCACTGCTTGTTTGGAAAGGGATTTCCAAGATGAAATGAACGATGATCGCCCTCAAAGAAAGAAGAAACCCTCTTCTCAACAAAAACTGAAGAAGAGATACGAATCCGGCGACCCCACAGTCGGAAACCTCGGAGAACCATCAGGAAAGTTTGACTACTATGTCATCTACTCCAGCAAATCTCCTCAGCCTAGCTCTGCGCAAGGCCACAACAACGTCTGCTCCATGATCAGCTGGGACGAGCTCCGCACCGTCACCAACGGCCCGAGGGTCCAGATACCTCAACCCCTGTCTTGGGAAGATCTCTAAGCCACTGTTGACGCTTCAACAAAAGTAATGACGGTAAACGAACTAAAATGCGCAGTATGGCCCTTCGCCAACCAAGGCCCTCCCATTACAGAAATAGGAGAGACGAGCAAAGCAGCAAAGCCAGAGGTGAACGTTCTGACACGTTCCGGTCAAATCCCGATGAATCCTCCATGGGCAGACAAAAGGCCAGCCATACCTGTGCCACAAACTGAAAAGGGGCCCTACGCCAAAGAAGTCGAAACCCTTGACCCGAAGGCTGAAGATCCTATCTTAACTCAGCTCAAGCGTACTCAGACTAACATCTCACTCTGGTCCCTACTCACTTCATCTTACCCGCACAAACTCAAGCTGGAAGAAAGCCTGGCCCAGACCATGGTTCCCATCACCGTGACACCTGATGAAGCGGTTCAGATGATCGGCAACGTTCATTACAGCAACATCATCACTTTCACGGAGCTCGACCTCCCAAAATTTGGGGCTGACCACAATGAGCCTCTCTACATAACAGTTCAACTTGACGAGCGCCGTCTCCCTCGGGTCTTGGTAGATGGGGGATCAGCCATGAATGTCCTTCCATCCAAAATGATGGATTTGCTAGGGATCAAAACAACTGATCTGAAACCCTCAACTCAGGCAATCAAGGCATACGACTCAACGTCTCGCTCAGTCTTGGGAATAGCCACCTTGAACCTATGGTTCGGAAAGCAGATGGTCCCCACCGACTTCCAAGTCATCGACATCCCGATCACGTTCACTGCCTCTTGGGACGCCCTTGGCTACACCAGATCAATGGCATGGCATCCACACTCCACCAGTGTGTAAAGTTCATCCAAGGAACAGACCTTACCATCATCTACGGTGATAGCATAGTCACCGAAGGGACCGACACAAATGGCGTCCCAGTCATAGAGATCAAACACGACAATGACGGCATGATGCTGACAAGATTCACAATCGAAAGCCCGAAGGCCCAGGTGTGCCACATAGACCTGCCTTTGATCTGGGACCAGATCCCTCCCCCGATGAAAATGATGAAGCGCATGAACTACATCCCGGGGCTTGGTTTGGGAAAACGCCATCAGGGTACCCAACAAATCATCAATATCAAAGAGCAGAATACCCTCCATGGCCTGGGATACATTCCTACTCCCAAAGACGCTGCGGAAGACAGAAGAGCTGCACGGAAACGCTCTGCCTATAGCAAAAGAGGCTTGCACACAATCTCCGATCTCCGCCCTTACAGCTTCGACATGACCAGGTACTTCACAAAGAAAGCCGGCGGTTTGAACGAAGACGCAGAAAAGGGAACAAAGCTGATCAATGCCAAACAAAGCTGGCCGACAACCATGGACAAGCTCAAGCGGAACCTGGCAAGATTCAGAGGCCTCAAGCCAAATCCCGTCAGAAGAGCATTTCTCGATGCACCAACTCTGCCGGGACCCACGACCACCACTATTCACAATGAATTCTGGTTCGGGGAAACCCCCTCTTTGGCAGAGGAACTCGAAAAACTCTCTGTCAACACCCCTGCCCCCAACAAGCGGGACGAGTATGCATTCGAGCTAGCAAAGACAATAGCGGAAGACTCCGCAGACAATGCTTGGAACGAGCCCCTGCTCCACCAGCTCTTCAGTGAAGAAATCGAGGTGCCAGATCTAATCGATTTTGTTTCTGATAACTCTATGATAGCCATGATCGGGAGCGACAACACAAAGCCTTTCAACCCCCGCCTTCTATCAAGCTCATTGCCACTAAATAACTGGGCCACCTTCTCCGGACCTACCGCCAGCAAGAAGGACATGATCGAACAACTTGGTCTGACCCCTCGAATCCTAGAGTCCAGTGTCAAAACCTATCCTGAGTCCATTATCTTTGAATTCGAGTCTTTTGAGTCATCTAATGGCCTCACGCCAGAAGATTACGAACTCATCGCCAATAATGTATTCCCGTATGCTCTTAATGAATGCTTCGATCTTTCCGAGTATCCTCCCATTGCATCTTTAACAACTGATAAATTAACTAACACACAAACTGTTAATAACGATTCACTTGATAAATAAGCAGACACATTAAACGAACAATACATTAAGCACATCTTTAAGCATGTTGTCAAACGAGAGAAAAACTGAGCCCAAGCTGTCGAGGAGGTTTTAACCAAAGTGAATTTGGGAACTGCTGAAGAGCCAAAAGAGACGCAAATCGGAAGTTTCTTCACCGGCACAGAGCAAAACGCATTGACTGCACTGCTCAAAGAATTCGTGGATGTGTTCGCTTGATCTTACCGAGACATGCCCGGATTAGATCCAAACATAGTAGAACATCAGATTCCCTTGAATCCCAAGGCTAAGCCCATCAAGCAAAAGCTATGCCGAATCAAGCCAAAATGGTCTTTACAAGTCAAGGAAGAGATCGAGAAGATGCTCCACGTCGGCTTCATCAGGGTGATCGAGTACCCTACATGGCTCTCCAACATAGTCACGGTCACCAAGGCCAACGGAAAAGTGCGCTGCTGCGTGGACTTCCGAGATCTCAACAAAGCAAGTCCTAAGGACAATTTTCCACTACCAAACATCGACATGTTGGTAGACACTACAGCCAATTTCAAGGTCAAGTCCTTCGTGGAGGGGTTTTCCGGTTACAATCAAATCAAGATGGCCGAAGAAGATCAAGAAAAAACAGCCTTGACAACCCCCTGGGGAACCTACTGCTACACAGTGATGCCGTTTGGACTAAAGAATGCTGGGGCTACCTACCAACGGGCAGCAACCGCCCTCTTCCACGACATGATCCACAAAGAGATCGAAGTGTACGTCGATGACATGATCATCCACTCAAAGGGATCAGATGGAAAATACCTCACGGACCTAAGAAAGTTTTTCGACCACCTCCGGAAACACTCGATGAAGTTAAACCCTGCCAAGTGCACTTTTGGGGTCAGCCGAGGCAAAGTCTTAGGATACATGGTCACCGAGCGAGGCATCGAGGTTGATCCTCAAAAGATCAAGGCCATTATCAAAATGAGACCACCGCAAACTCAAACAGAGGTGAAAAGCTTCATGGGCGGCCTGCAATATATCAGCCGCTTCGTCAATCAGTTAACCTCCATGTGCGAGCCAATCTTAAAACTAATGAAGAAGAATGCCGACGTCGAATGGAACTCAGAATGCCAAGATGCCTTTGAAGAAATAAAGGCGTACCTTGTGAGTCCTCCGATTCTCTGTCCTCCCCACGAGGAGAAGCCACTATTGCTATACCTAACTATGACCGACACCGCAGTCAGAGCCATGCTCTGTCAAGAAAAGAAAGAGTCACGAGTCGAGAACGCCATCTACTTCGTCAGTCGAAAGTTTCAAGGCAGCGAACTCAACTACTCAGCCCTAGAGAAAACCTGCTGTGAATGTGTGCCCAAATTCTAATCTTTTGTTTTTTTTTTAGGTTGGATTCACGCGAGTTTGAAAACATCCGGTTTAATTTGAAAAACGGAGTCGCCACGCCATTTTAATTTCCTCAAAACTTTGAAAAAAAGGATTTTTAGGGTTCGGAGGTTAAGTTACCCCTTGGGAAGAACGGATCGTCGTTCACCCAAGGTGCCTTGCCGTAGCAAGTCTCCCTAGATTCCATTTTTCGTGCTTGCTTGCGTGCTTTCTTGTGTGCATGTGTTGAAAAGAGGGGGGGGGGAATGTCCCAAGTTGTCTTCCAGACGTACAAACCATTTAATTGGTTGTCGCTCGGGATTCCTTGGATTTTTATGTGTTCGGGACTTTGATCCCGTCCTCATCTTGGACTTGTGATCATCGCTATTTGACCTTGGGTCTTGCGTGATCGAGAGGAGGACTCTCTTTTATAGTCCAAAATGGGATTCTTTAGGAAAGGAGTGTCCTTAGCCCATCAATCATACGCCTTGAGACGATTGAGCTTATATGGGAGCTATCATGCTCGTCTCAAGCGATAATCGGAGATATAGGTTCAAGGTTTTATCCCTTTCTAAAGAGATTGTGACACCTTTAATGGAAGAAACGATGTAAAGATAGGATCTTTATACCGGTCCGTTCCGAAGGTTGCTAATGGGGACATGGGGGAATGCATGTAAAAATGACATTTTTAGTGAAAAGATGACATTTTTGGGGTGCAAAGGATGCTTTTGATTGCAAAGGATGCTTTTTTCATGTAAAGAAAGGATTTTTAATGCAAAGGATGCATTTTTATGTAAAGAAAGGATTTTTAATGCAAAGGATGCATTTTCGTGTAAAGAAATGATCTTTAATGCAAAGGATGCATTTTTATGTATAAAATTGATCTTTAATGCAAAGGATGCATTTTTATATACTCCCTCCGTCCCACGTCATTGTGGACCATTTTTCCGGGCACGATAATTAAGAAATATTATTAAGATAATAAAAATGTGTGGTAGGAAATGAAGAGAGAGAATGAGTGGAGTTGGTTGAATAAATTGTGTGGTAGGAAATGAAGAGAGAGAATGAGTGGGTGGGGTAGGGTGAATATAAAATAATAAATTTATTTCCATTTTGGGCAGTTTGCATTCACGTGGGACGGACCAAAAAGGAAATAAGTTTGCATTCACGTGGGACGGAGGGAGTATAAAATTGATCTTTAATGCAAAGGATGCATTTTTATGTATAAAATTGAGTTTTAGGGTGCAAAGGATGCAATTTGAATATAAAGATTACATCTTTATATGCAAAGGATGCATAAAGATATCATTTTTATATAAAAAAGGGATTTTTAGGTGCAAAGGATGCACCTTTAACACAAAAATTACATTTTTATGGGCAAAGGATGCTTATTTCATGTAAAGGATGCAAGAGGGGGAGGGGGTATGATAAAGATATGATCTTTAATAACAAATACCAAGTCCCAAGCAAGATAATAGTAATATATGAATGCAAGGAGCAATTATATCACATAAACAAGCATAATGCAAGGTAAAGGGGTGAGAGGTTACCAATGGTGGTGACCTCTTCTTCTTTGGATCTTGCCTAGTGGATGGACCAACTTGGAAAGCTTCAAGGAGGAGGGAGGTGGCTTCTTGGCACTCTTCAACTTCTTGGATTTTTGCAGCAGGGCTTGAACAGAGATTTTGGTGCTGAATATGGTATGTTGTTGTGTGTCAAAATGGGTAGAGGAGGGCTCTATTTATAGGCAGTCTGGATAAGGCTAATGAGGCCGTGCGGCTAGGAGTCTTCTCCTAATGCAGCCGTGCGGCATTATCCTGTATGACTCAGCATGTTTCTAGAATCATGCAAGGTGGCACTTCTAGAAGGTTTTCCATATTAAGGAAAACGTGCCCTTTTAATTTAAATCAGTCCCTTCATTCCTCAGAAGGTTCGGAACAGTTCCGGAATTGCTCGCGGACTTTAGGAAAGTCCGGGAAATTGCCGGAAAACTTAACCGGAAGGCATGAGCCAGATTTGGATACTTACAGAAGCCCCTCGGCAACGTCACTTGCAGGGCGAGTGGGGTTGTCGATAGAAAATGATCCGATCTGGCGAATGCCGAGATGGATTAGGTGACCAAGGTGGTCGAGTGGCTGAACCTTTGGAAGGCTACCTACGTATCCCGGAGGAATCAAGCCAGGCCATAGTTCAGAAAAGATCCGCAGGGGAATGGCGGAGAGAAACTGGTCTCTTGCAGGGAAAATAGAAGAGAAAGTGACCTAGGAGGTCAGGCGATTGATCCTACTGGGGATATGCTAGAAGTGACCGATGTGGTCGGATATCTGGACCTCTATGAGGGGCTACTTCACCACTAAGGAGTGATGAATGACAAAGTGGTGACCAATGTGGTCTGATGGCTGGACCTTTATGAAAGGATGCCTCACCTCTGAGGAGCGGTGATGGAAAAGGGTGACCACTGCGGTCGGATGGCTGGACCTTTTATGAAAGGCTACCTATGTATCCCGAAGAAATCAAGCCTTGATCGTAGTTCAAGCATCACTAGATAGTTAGGAACAATGTCTAGGATCCTTGAGGTTTTGACAATTAATGGAGGTTGTCACCTGAGGTGACTAAAGCTTACGTCACTATCGAGGAGATAGAGGTAGCTGAAGTTTGGAAAACTTGAGCGTACTTCTCAATCTGTGATAGAGGTAGCTTAAGTTTGGAAAACTTGAGCGTACTTCTCTATTCGTGATAGAGGTAGCTTATGTTTGGAGAAATTGAGCGTACTTCTCAATCTGCGATAGAGGTAGCTTAAGTTTAGAGAACTTGAGCGTACTTCTCTATTCGTGATAGAGGTAGCTTAAGTTTGGAGAACTTGAGCGTACTTCTCTATTCGTGATAGAGGTAGCTTAAGTTTGGAGAACTTGAGCGTACTTCTCTATTCGTGATAGAGGTAGCTTAAGTTTAGAGTTCTGACAATTCAGAGGTTGTCACCTAGCGTCATTCCGTTATAACGGAAGTAACGGAGGCGACTGGGGAGGAAAGTCTATTTGCTTAGGAGATAACGGATATCTTCTGGAAAACGAAGTTATCCTAGTTAAAGGATAACAGGAATTATATGTCCAAGTGGGAAGTCCAGGGGCAAAACTGTAATTTCTGCTCAGGGCGAAAGAAGTCGCCCGGCGTGAGACGGGGGCAAAAGAAGCCATACGGCTATAAGTCTGATTTTTCCAGATTATTTAAAACAGATTTGAACGGGCATTGGGCATTGTTGCCGCCCACCTACTGCCGAGGAAGAAAGAGAGGAGGGAGAGAATTTCTTCAAAATCCTTCAATTCCCTTGCTTCTATTGATTAAGATGGATCCGGAGGGGAATCCTATGCCAAGGCAAGCAAGAAGGAACATCTCCGAGGCCGCTCGGAGGAGGAGGAAAGAACTCGTTCGCACGGAGAGGAAGTATGACTTCCTTACGCCTCCATCGGAGCTCTATCCGGGCAGGAGGGAGCACAAATCGACGAATCCTCAATCGGTTGGGGTAAGCATTCTTAATTTTCTCAATTCCGTCGATTTTGATTGAATTTTGATTGATTCTAGGGCTTGACTCGAGTTTTAGGAATTTCTCGAATTTTCCTAGGATTTTTGATGATGAATTTGGAATATTAATGATTAACCTATGAGGCTGAGAAGATTAACGATCATGCATGTGTAATTTTCTTAAGAAATAATGAGAATGACCCATTTTTTGAAAATAAATTGAGAAAATAATTGTCTAAGATGTGACGGAGTCCTTGCATGTGCTAGAACTAGGTCAATTTTTGATCATGGATGCTAAAACGGTATTTTGGATGATGAAAAGGATTCATGCATGCCATTTTTTTTTGAGAAAAAATTAATGCTTATGTGCAAATAATTTTGAAAATTGTGATTTTGTGCTTAGGATAGCAATGTGCTTGACACGATGCGTTTCAAGTGATGAAAGACACGTTTTTCATGCAAAGGATGCTAGAAAAATTTTATTGAATGCTTTTCTTTTTGAAAACACGTGCACTTTTGAATATATGCATACTTTTGAAATGAGGTGAAGGACTGACACGTTTCTTTTGCTGTGCTTGTCTACAGGAGAACAAGTCTAGGGGGCCTTCCAAGATTGCAGTGAGGCTGTGGCAGAGGATGCCCGATTTTGCGAAGGATGGGGTGAACCCCAAGCAGCTAGTGAGGGCTACCGGCCTGGATTTATTTATTGAGGCTATCGGCAGAGGTATTCACATTACCTCGAAGAGCGAGGGCTTGATCCGGGCCCTCTCGGAGTTACAGTGGGACACCGCCACGCCTTTCGCACCTTAGGCGGGGGAGGTGACGATGACACTGCCGAGATTTCACTTTGCTATCCCGGCCTACGAGTTCACCTAGGGAGGCTGACTGGAGGAACCATATTACGGCGGAGGAGTTTAGAGCTTTGGTTGGGTTTGAGCTTATTCCTAAGGGTCTCGGGATGGAGACTAGGAATGTCGAGGTGGCGATCCCGAAGCGCATGCGGGAATTTCTTTGCTAATGAGGTGTGCCTACCCGGCTTGCGAGGGCCTTTGTGTGGTTGATCTTTGTCGGTCACCATTTTTGCTAGTGCAGGACGGCGGCTATGACTTGCCTTCTTGACTCCTTGGAGGATGTTTATGGGATTGGGACGGTCTCTTGGGGCGAGGCCGGATTGGCGGAGCTTTACTTCTCCACTAGACATGTACGTAGGAATAAAGGCTGCCTTCGATGGACTGCTTCTCCTTTGCTCTTGAGGTATTCTCACCTTCTTTCCTTTCTCTTTTCTTTTCTGTCTTTGAGACTTTTAAGAGAGAAAGTGACCCTTTTGATGTTTTGAACATGCAGGTCTAGTTTTGCGAGGTGATCGGGTTCTTTCCGTGGAACCAACAGAGCGATGCTACCATCTTTCCCGCTATGATCCGCTGGTGGGGAGATGCGAGGGATAAGTTCATCGGGAAGACCCGGATCACCTTTGATTACAAGATGGTGAGGCCAGTCATCAACAGGGATGGGCATGACGGAGTGGACTTTTACCCTTGGGGGAGGTATCCAGAGATTTTGCTAGGAGAGGCCGTGGAGGCGACGAGGCAGAGGCGATGGTTGACCGGGCTGACATGTGATGTTATCTATATAGGGGACCATTTCTCTAGGCAGCATGGCCATATCCCTCCATTGGATGCCATTACCCCCCATGATCCTCCAGCACGGATGCTGCAGCCCAGGGATTGGTCGGCGGATGACATTGCTAGGTACCGGGCGGAGTGTAGCGGTGATGAGTACTTTGACATGGCTACCCCTTATGCTACTTTTGTGGAGCGGCGGCGAGGACGCCACGAAGCTAGTGAAGGCAGTTTGTCACTCGGGGATATGGGGAGGCCGAGCCTGCTTGACCGCCAATGCCTCCTGCTCATCTTTCTTATGTAGTCAATGGGGTGCAGGAGGTTCGGGATACTGTCCCCGACACTAGGGAACCCCGGTATACTCTGCCACCGGACGTTTGTAAGTACACTTTAGGGTCTTTTCCCTTTTTTAGACTTCTTTGCTTTTTGCAATTTCAAGATTTTTACGAGATTTCCTTTTCTTTTTCTCGGGTTCCGGCCCGCACTTACGATGGCTTGGTCGAGGGCGGGAATAGGAAATTTGGAAAGATGTATCTTAGGTCCCTTTTGAAGAAGGCGGCTTGCGCTTGAAAGGATGCGGCGAATGTGCGAGGAGCCTGTGAGCAAAAGGAGGCATGTAGGGGGCACGACATCCACCTCATCGGCTTCAGAGTACTCCTCTAGCGCCATGCCTCGGGGACGGGGACCCAATGCCGGCATCCTGGAGCATCTGGCGGAGTATGAACATGTGAATGTTCACCTTTCTGATGTGAGCGACAGTGAGGACTTGATGAGAGAGGCGAGTGTCTATGAGCTGAGTAGTGATGAGGAGGAATCGGAGGCCTAGGAGGTCTCTAGAATCGATTTAGGAGGAAAAACAAACAATGAACAATTTTATGCACACTTTGTTTATTTTTTGCTTTATTTGGGCGCCGATGGGGCGAAAACAATGTATTAATGTTTTATTTGCTTTTTAAATTTATGCTTTATGAATTTACATATTACTTGAGCCTCGGGGCAGTTTTTTGCTTGGAATTGGGGCTGAAACTGGGCCAAAATGATTTGTGATGACACATACTTGCATGGTTAGTGTTTGGATATGTTTTTGTACAGGTTTTTGTTGGAAAAGTGGGGTGAAAACTCCCTTTGGGCAGCAACTTGGTTGCTGCAGATTTTCTCACATCGAGGCAAATGAAGCCGTGCGTTACGGTCTCTGGAGCAAATGAAGCCGTGCGGCTTACGGTTAAATGCACGGGTGGTCATTTTAGAATAAAATCAAGGCTTGGCCATTTCATTTCATTTTCACTCTAGACTTGTCCCAACTGATTTCCCGAGCACATATTTGACCTAAAGACATTAACTTTGATCATTTTGCAATGGAGAAGCCCGTTAGATTGCAAAGGGGAAAAGAGACCGCTTTCTGTCCGATCTTCAATCTTGGGTGATATATAACTTTCAATCTCACAAGGGGTTGTTTGATTCTTCTTTCAAGATCAAATCTTTATGGCATTTGAGGGATCTCCCGCCCGATTGGGACCTTTTGAGAGCGGCGGCAAGGTTTTGGGACGCCAGGAGACACGTTTCTTGCTTTTCTTACAATGAGATTGTCCCAACCTATGAAGACTTCCGAGCCTTGATTGGGGGTCCAGTGAGGCTATATCGATTCCTCGATCGAAGATGTGCCGGTGGCGGCAAAGTTGGCATCTTTTACGCACATATCTGCAGGAGAGGTGATGGGATGATGATAGCTCCGGACGGGATTGA